>JACEGR010001072.1:0-192104 GCA_014170235.1 Listronotus bonariensis
TTAATTTGGGCATAGTATGTATTTTTATTAGAAAATAATAATAAAGTATTGATACACAAGCATTTTAAGAAAAATGTTTATAATTATTTGTCAATATTTTTAAATTTATTGCAATGAATAGGCCTTCAATTTTATGGGGAGGCTAAGCCTCCCTTGCCTTCGTTGACAAGCCGCCACTGGCCAACTTACGTAGACACACTGTATACAAGGTGTCTGAAAAACAAAATTTTTATTGTCAAGTGTGTCTTTTTTAAATGGTACACCCTGTATATTATATTATAATTACAAATTTTTACTTTTAATTTTGTAATAGGTTCTACATAAAATATGTATAAACTGTGTAAATAAATGTAAAAATTATGTCAATTTTTGCTGGTTTATGAGATATCTACATATCTGCAAATATAATTATAAACGAATAAAAGTAAAAAAAGAAAATATTATTTTGGTTTAATTTTTTTAAAATAACTCTGCCACTATCAGAGTGACAAATAATATAATAACATGTTAGAATATAGGTAAGCAAGTGAATTCTACGTAAGCCCTAAAAGTGCAATTTACATCTTATTTTTATTTTTAATAATAAGAAAAAGATATATACCTGTACAAATTTGCAAAATTTGATAAACAATTTGTATCTCCAAAACAAATTAAGTTAGCCATAACTTAACTGATTGGTTTTATCTCTTTTAATTTTAAGTTTTAGAAATTAATCATTTATTTAACAAAATATTTCGTAAGAATGATGTCGTATTGTATTTTGGTAAAGTAAATTAAAAACAATATGACATTTTATTAATTAATTTCGTAAATATTCACGATATTTCCTTTAATGACACATAATATTTACTGTTACCAAAACCGGTACAACCACTGACTACTTGTGCAATAGAAAGTAGGATTAACTGCCTTTTCATATTAGCTAAAGACGGAAATACTGACGACGGACCAACAGTATCGAAGTGTATGGAATCCAATGGAACCTTTCATACGCAGAGAACACGGAAAGTCGGCAAACTTAAAGGCTTTGTATAATTTTTTATCTCTCTGTCCGTCAAAACTGGCTTGGTGTGTAAAGGCGCTAAACCTTACTAACTGTGTAATAAGGTCTTTAAATTGACCAATAGGGTGTATTTTTGTTCTATTATTTTTGCTTTCGTCACTCTCAATTTATAGTGAACAGAATATAGATAGATAAAAAGATATTTGAGTAATTGGTGCGTCAGTAACCAAGGCCATTTAGCACTAAACCTTACTAACTTTTTAATATAAACTTTGTAGTTTTGAAATGTTTATAATTCCATTACTGATACCCTAATAATGTTACCAATTCATATTTCATTACTGCATACTTTATTTAAGTTACTTCATTTCCTCGTTAAAGGTCGCAAAATTGATTAAAGTGGTCACAAACGCTACATCTATCCTATTGTAAATTTAGTGGGCACTTTAAAAAAAAGAGTACAAATAGTCCAGTGGGAATACCTGATTGCAAAAAAGTGCCTTATACCAAACTATTGGTATAGTTTTGTTAAGTGCATCATAACTTTGTAAGAAAAACATTTCCGCACCATAATAATGCGTTTGGAGGTAAAAGGGAAGGGGGTGCTTTTTAGGGGTAAAAAGGGTTTCTTGTACTTTCCAGGTAAATAGTTAATTTTATTTAAAAATAAAATAAACGTAAAAGTTGTCGAGATTAAAAAAAATTTCAAATTATGTTATAAACATTTTTACCCTAACCTCAAAACTTTTCGAGAAAAGTGAAAAAAACTGTTTCTTCGGATTTTATTTTTTATCTTTTATAAAAATAAGTAAATTATGCCAAATTTAAAGCAAATATACTTTTTACAATTCTTATTATACAGTTTTTTTTTGTATCAATAAATATTTAGCTGTTATTATAAAAACTTACCTAAAAATGAATTTTTTTACCGCCATTGTGATTTATGTATTTAATATCAAAAATGGTCCGCTGAGAGCTCATTTTATCGTTTTTTGTTACCCTGTAACAAATTTAAATATATTTATATATATATGCTTTATTTGAAAAAAAATACAAAAAAATAAAAACACAAAATATTGACATTTTTCATTACACTCGTACATTGTGATATTCTCGTCGAAAAATCAATACTATTTATTAAAATTTTAATTATTTTTTTTTTTGTTATTATTTTGAAAACTTTAATAACATTTTTATATGTGAAAGTTGGATTATAGGTACACAGTTCACCCAGAATTGGTGTTACAAGAGGACAAATAAAACAACATTTTTAAATTTTAATTCGGCATTTTAAGAAAACTGGTCGCATGGTCCAAAACAAAGAAATGCAAAATGTTGCTTCTATTAGTTATATACAGAGCAAGTAATATCTAAAAATATGAAAAGTCACCTAGTATAAAATACTTTTATTTTTAAAAATCTAACAAAATTATATAAGTAAATATTGTAGAGAACTAAACTTTACATTTAAATATGTAGGTGAAGCATTAAAAAAAAATATTTGTTTTCAATTTTTTTACATGTTAGGCACATAAATAAGCAAACAGCACACTCTCGCGGAACGGAACGGAATGAAAGCGAACGGAAATTTTAAAAGCATATAACTAAATGGAAATCACTATCGCGAATCGGAATACTGAGAAACTCTAAAACTACATTTAACTTTTTTAAATAGGATTTACTGTTAAGCTTAAAATTGTAAAAACCATTTTACCCCTAGAAAGCACCCCTTTCGCCCTAACGCATTATTTTGGTTTGGATGTGTCTTCCTTACAAAATTATGATGCACTTACCAAAACTATACCAATAGTTTGCTGTAAGGCAAAACATTTTTTAATACCTTTTCTACTGTTATTCCGCCTGAGCAGTGGCGGCGCCAGCTTTTTAAGTAGAGCGATACGCGGCGGAAAAATTTGAAGGATGGGCAGCAAAGTGTGTATAATAAGAAGGTCTTTATGCCACCACTTCTTTTAAAATTAATGAACGTTTAAATTATATTATAGTTTTTCGACATACATCTGTGTGTCCCTAAAAGGTCTGGAATATAACGACTTAAACCAACTTACCTTAATCAGAAAGTGCATGATTTGGGAGATATAGCGTTTTAAAGTTGTAATTAGGATTTAGTTTTTATAAATAATTTTATTAATATTGGGTGTGTTGTCACAATATGCGGTGTCTAGTGGGAGTATTAGGATGTAAAATATTAAAATCTGCTCCTATTTTATTTGTAAAATATAGAGGGCGTGGCATGTGTTATCTAGCAGGCATTTAAAACGCAATAACGTTTCTGGTTAGTTATGGTTAGTATTTAGCTTTTAGATACAAATTCTTATTCTTCAACAAATTTTCCTTAAAAAGGCGATACCCCGTGAAAGTTAATTTAAGCAGCTGTTTTTGAATTATTTGGATTTACTCTATGCGGCCAGGTCTAAGCTATACAAGGTGGTTTAAAATAAGAATGCAATCTTTAATAAGTGTGATTTCACTGGTTATTTTAAGAAGAAAGTTCAAACAAACTCACCTCCTCATGGCTTAACGTTTAAGATTTAAAGTCATGTTAAAAAAAAGCTTATTTATCACCTGTGACATTTACGACATAGTTTAATTTAAAGCTTTTTTAATATTCTTCAAAAATTCACACTCTTAGAGGTCAACATCTTTTTTGAAATACTCTGTATAGCCAGCTCTACAGCCCACAGAAAGTATTTTTTAAATCCAAATATCTCAAAAACGGCTGCTCAAATTATTTTTTCCCAAGTATACATTTCTTTAAGTAAAATTTGTTTAATAATAAGAATGTTTGTTCAAGAGTTAAATACAGCAAGTGCTCAACAAAGCAATTTCGTTTTAAGTGCATGCAAGTTACAGCAGATTTTAATGTATCAGTTTCCGGAACACACTTTTGCCAAACATTGTGTCAATCCATTTAATATTAACAAAATTAATTATAAGAAACTAACACCAGATTGAACTTGTGATACCCTGTATCTCCAAAATCATTTACGTGGACTAAGGTAAGTTGGGTTACTCTTATTTTAGCCTTAGCAATTTGTGGTAGCATCTTTTCCGCAGCTTTTTAAGTCATCCGGTATATTATAAACTCTGGCTTAAGTACACTTGCTGCGCCAATAGGTGCAAAATTTCAATTTAACGGGTACAGGGTCTTTCAAAATTCAGTACCACCCAAATTACTGGATTACTGCCATGGTAAGTTGCATAAAAAAATCGTTTATTTGGACAGTGGCTACAATGTTGCATCAAATCTAACAAAAAATTTCAAACCCCTGTCACGTGAGGAGTGTTAGAGGGCAATATAAATGGTGGTAAGGCCTGTTGATAACCAAGTGGGATACGTACGTTTAATTTTTTTAAAGTTAAGCTACACCAACATTTCGGAAACAAAAAAAACTAAATTTGGTTTTTTACAATCGGTTTTTGAGAAAGTCGTTTGGTTAGTAGGGTATGAAAACCAAGTAATGACTTATTTTACTTTCACCTCTAGTGATATGTCCAATTTTGTTTAATTAAACTAACCGGAGAATTTTTTAAACATTTTAGATGAAATAAATTATTTTATATTTATATTTTGCACTAAAATCTCTCTGTAATGACATAACGCAACACACTGGTAATTTTTAATAGAGCCAGCATTTGCATGATTCGCATGTGTTACTTAAATATGAATTAAATAAATTGTTCATGGGGAAGTAATGGTATTTTTTAACAGGACTTTTCGCGCTCGCCTCACCGCTCACACCCCTGGCGCTGCCACTGCGCCTGAGCTAAAAGTCAAATATACGTTGCAAACATGTAAAAGTAGAAGATTTTATGTCAGTAGAAGTACATCCTATTTTTTTATTAATATTAAATAAATATATGGACGTTTCTAAACAAATATTGTTATTTTTGACTGACAAACAAAACAAAATTTTAAACTAAATAAGTATATGAGGTTATTTAGTGAAACAAGCAGATTATAACGTAGCCTAAAATTGACAGTTTTTCTAATCAATTTATGTTTAAAGGACCCTTTTTGCATTTAAATTACTTTGTTTAGCAATAAATTAATATGGGCATTTCAAAAACAAAGTAAAAAAGCAAAATTAGCATAAAAACCCGCAATGCCGCAATTGAGTTAAATGTGCTGTGATCGGAATTTTCACAGGAGAACAGCGACAAAATCTATCAACCTAATATTATTATGTGCGTATTTCTTGCTTCAAAAATATAGGATTTAAAATACGCCAATGCCATTTTGGAGAATAAAAGATTTACTTTTTCTTGTGCTTAAAACCATAAAATTTATTTTAGTTATATAAAACAAATACCCAAAAAGCTATTATTGGGATAACATTTTTTTGCTTTTAATACTTAATACATTAACACAGCACTAAGGTATTAGTATAATTTTTTTATACTAACATAAATAATTATTTAAACTATTTTACTGGAAATATTATTTAATTCCGTATTGATAACAAATTAACAAAAAAATTCTACACACTAGTTTGTAACCAGTCAAATGTGTATTTACTCAAAAAGCTATTGGATTTTTTTTTCTTTAATGAGTTACTACATTTACACAGCACCAAGCTATTTGTATAATTAATTTTGGTTTCTTGAAATACTTACTTAATTTATCGATCAAATTAGTTTACTAGCAATATTTATTAATTCTGTATAAATAACAAATTTTTAGGAAAATTTCACACCACTAGTTTGTAACCAATCAAATATGTAGTTTTTGTTGCGTTACCATGACAACACAAGTATTTATCGATTTTTTTCTCCTGGGGTACCCTGGTGCCAATTCTGGAATATTTTTTGACATAATCATTAAATTTCTTTTTGGGTCATGTCTGTCATTTACATACATAATTAATCAAAATGTTATTATGACCAATTGTAGTATCTGAGACTACCATATTATAAAATAATGTACGGTTTTAAGTCCCTTAATGATAAGTTTATACAACTGCAGTAAGTAAAATAATATCGTAGGACTAAAGTAGTGAAAATAACTAAAGAGCGAGCGAAAGCAAGGTATAGGTCTATAAAAACTAAAATTAACTACTTTTTTCAACTGTAGTAATATAAGTGATATATAATAAAATAGAATAGACAATGTTAAAGTCTAAAATAATTTTTACATAATATGTGTAACAGCAACTGGTAAAATGGAAAAAATATTTTATGTTTCATTTTAAAAGCTCAGTAGTCAAAGGCACAAATATACAATTTTAAAAATATTTTTTAAAACCATATATTTGTGAAATTTTTCTTCTGCATACTACACGTAATTAAATTATTTCAGGTTTTTTTCTTGGCTACGAATATATAAAAAATATATTTGGAGCCGCAGGCGATTTTCAAAATATTCTTGGCCTTAAAAAAATTTTAGTAAGAATTCAGCACAAGTGGTATTACAAGTGGCAATTTTTTAAGTAGCTAATAAAAAATATATAAACATGGGTCTTCAAAAATTCCTAAGCTACTTTTGTAGGCATTTGTTGCACTTGCTGCATTTTATTTTTTTCGTTTTTATTTTTGTTGATTACATTATTTCTCATTTCTTACCTTATAGTCTAAGATCCAAATAGTAAGCAACTTTCACTCACCTGTTTACCAGATAAAAACTGTTTGATATTAAAGATAGTATTTAAACAACGGTATTGTCATGGGGTTGCCTAAAAAATTTAGGTCAAGGCTATAGCCAATTAAAAAAAAGGAAATTTTAAAACTTTGAGTGACCCTGTATAATGTCAATTTTTATTTTTTAATATAAATGACAGTACTAATGTATAAGTACATTTTGTTTTTTTGATTTTATAAATAAACCTGTGGTAAATTTTTAAATTTTAATTTTTTTATTATTTAGAAATATATACATATTTTAATAACTAGCACATGTACGTATTTAAAGATATATGGGTTGTCAGTATGTTTAAAAATTTTGAGGTTACTTTTTTATGGCGGAACTTTTGTTTAAATACTATCTTTTATATATAAATAGTTTTTTTTTCATTTAACAGATAGGTGAAGGTCGCCTCTTATTCGGATCTCGTACTATTAATTTAAAGCATAAAATAGGCGTACGTAATCGAATAGGCTTCATACAAATTGGACGCCACTAATTTCTTTTTTTGGATCTAACAACAAAATGTATATCCCTTGCCCACACAAGTAGCAGAAACATAAATGAATTAGGGCTAAATTGTACCATGTATAATAAAATTTAATGGTGTTATTTTTAATACTTTAATTTAAAGACAAAAAGCTTACACATACATGGGTCCGGAGATTCTTCTTTATCAAAATAAACTGTGCTAAAATTAAAATAAAATATTTTTTCTTATAAGTCTAACTACCATTTATCAAATTGTTAAAAAAAAACTTTACTAAAAAAATATTTTAGTTTTACTTTTTTATTTTTTTGGACAAACCACAAAGGCTTAAAGCCCAAATACTAACGTATCGTGGGTGCTTTAAGAGAGGTAAGAGAATAACAAACTTTCTCATATAATACTTAAAGATTTGGGGGAAAAGGAAAGACCCTCGCGATAAGCAGGTTCCACATTCTAGAAACTCTAGGAATAAAAGAACGAACTAAGTGGGAAGTTCGGAGCCTGTCCAGTTGTACCGTATAGGGATGCATATGCGCGGAACCACGAGTTTCTCTTGTTGGGAACCGTGAGTGGAGGAACTATACTGGTCAATCTCTTCCAGAGCAGAAGCCATGGAAGTACCTATAAAAAAGCGATAAATCGCCCACAGCCCGACGATGGGCAAGAGAGGGAAGCCTTTCTGTAAGTGAAGGATTATTAATGAGACTAATAGCTCTTCTTGAATAGAATCAAGAATGCTCAGGGTTGTTGGGGACGCCATGCCCCAGATATGAGAACAATATTCCAAGGGAGGTCGGATTTGGGAAACATATAAAGTGTATAAATTAGAAGCGGAAAAATACTTTTAGCTCGAAAGAGAAATCCAAGCTTTTTGAAGCTGCCGTGGCTATAGATACAATGTGTTTATGCCAGTTAAGGTTACTTTCAAATGTGACGCCCACGAGATTGAAGGTGTCTTTGCTCTGTAGAACTTGGCCGCTCATAAGTAGAGGATGAGTATTTGATGACTCTTTTCGCGACAAGGAACATGACTGTGTTTTGGATGCATTAAAATGGACGAGATTTTTGGCGCCCCAATCCAATATTAAATTAAGATCCTGAGAAAGAGATATCTGCATCGCTCTGCGTTTATTTTCCAAGTCAGGTTTAGTGATGGGTTTAGGAACCTGAAAACTGGAGTGAAGGGTACTATCGTCGGCGAAACTATGAATGGAATTAGTTGTGGACGAGAGAAGGTCGTTGATGTGAAGAAGAAACAATGTTGGTGCCAGAACTGAGCCCTGAGGGACTCCAGCATTTATTTGGTGAAAGCTTGAAGAATGGCCGTCCACAATAACTGATATACGTCGATCAGATAGATAACTAGAGAGCCAAGTACAGAGTTTAGTTGAAAGACCATAGGAGGGAAGTTTATTAAGAAGTGCTGCATGCCAGACCTGGTCAAAAGCTTTGGATATATCAAGAGCAACGATCTGGGACTCACCTAGAAACTCAAGAGACTTATTCCAACAGTGTGATACGAAGGAAAGAAGATCTGCTGTAGATCTTTTTGTGGCGAAATCCATACTGCCTGTCGTGCAAAATTTTGTGTTTTTCCAAGTACTTAAGAATTTGTGAATTAATTAATTTTTCCATTACTTTACAAAGAACTGAGAGAATTGAAATTGGTCTATAGTTAGATGGAAGCGATTTAGATCCTTTCTTGGGAATAGGTTGAACACGTGCAGCCTTCCAGCTCTCCGGAAAGATACCTGTGTCGTAAGAAATTCGAAAGAGCCGAGTTAAGATTGGTGCAAGTTCTGGAGCACATTTTTTTAAAACGATTGCTGGTATGCCGTCCAGCCCAGACGATTTCTTGGTGTTAAGGGAGGAAAGGATACGCTTAATGTGTTTTACTTTAAAAATAATATCGGGCATTTTATGAGGAACTGGGGTAACCGTTGGAATTGGATGATTTACGGGAGGGTCAAGGGTTGAATTGGCAGCAAATTGTTTGGCAAATAGTTCTGCCTTCCCTTTAGCAGTAGAAATAATTTCATCTTCCAAAGTTAGTGGTGGAAAAGAACTGGCACAAAAATTCCTACTTATGTTTTTCGCAAAGGACCAGAAGGATTTGCTGCCATTTGAGCAAGAAAGAACTTTGTTTTGATACGATTGTCGAAGGAGTCTTTGGCTTCAGAAATTGTTTGATTGTAGTAGTTTCTTGCTTCAATGCTGGCCTGTCGGTTTTCTGGGCTAGAGAAAGCGAGCGCTTAGAGAAAGTTCTTGTGAGCCTGAACTTTTTAAGTTCACTTTAATTTAAAGACAAAAAGCTTACACATACATGGGTCCGGAGATTCTTCTTTATCAAAATAAACTGTGCTAAAATTAAAATAAAATATTTTTTTCTTATAAGTCTAACTACCATTTATCAAATTGTTAAAAAAAAACTTTACTAAAAAAATATTTTAGTTTTACTTTTTTTTATTTTTGGACAAACCACAAAGGCTTAAAGCCCAAATACTAACGTATCGTGGGTGCTTTAAGAGAGGTAAGAGAATAACAAACTTTCTCATATAATACTTAAAGATTTGGGGGAAAAGGAAAGACCCTCGCGATAAGCAGGTTCCACATTCTAGAAACTCTAGGAATAAAAGAACGAACTAAGTGGGAAGTTCGGAGCCTGTCCAGTTGTACCGTATAGGGATGCATACGCGCGGCACCACGAGTTTCTTTGTTGAGAACCGTGGGTGTAAAGCATCTTTTATCTTAAGGATAAGAATATGCGGACTCATGTTAATGTAAGCTATTTGTCTTGCAGTATTTAAAATGACACATTTAAATTTTATGAATCAGGGTCCAATTTAGACCTAACCCATTTATTTACATATTAAATACCAATAATCAAATTTTGTTAAAATTTAATAAAAGCATTTTTTTAACAATTTGATAAGTGATGGATTTAGTAAATTGTAAAAAAAAAATATTTTAAGTTTAAGAACTTTTTTTTAAATTTTAATCTTTAAACCGAAGAATCTGCGAAACCAGTTAGCTTTTTGGCTTTAAGTAACTTTAAAAAGCTTCTGTTAAATTTAACCTTTATACCTAATTAGCCTTATTAACAAACAAAAAAAAGCGTAATTTTAACATTTTGGGTATAAATGTCAATGGTGGTATTTATCTCCTGCAAGATGCTATTTTATAGGGTTAAAAACCAATTTGGTAAGATTTAACGTTTTACCTATTTAGTTGTCGTGTATAAAAATAGAAACATGGAAAGTAACCTCTGAAGATTATTATTTAACTAATTAAAAGAAAGTAAAATTGACCTTTAAAAATTTATTTAAGATTAAAAAGCAAACAACAAATAGAGTATTAAAATTTTACATAAAACACTGGACACATTTGTAAAAGAAAAGAAGCGGGTTGTTACAGTTTTTTAGTTGTCAAATTAAAGTTGTTTCTAGATTCATAATATGTCTATTATAGTGACACGTTACAAAATAACAATTCATTTAAATGGGATGAGCATACAACATAAATTGCTGTCACTTTATATTAGAAATAAAACTGGATTATTTTGTAAACTATATTTGCGTTGTAGTTGACTGTAAAAGCTAAGTGACAGAATATATCGTTTATTACTACATACGTTACTTCCAGGATGTTTATTAAATTTGGACAATGTTACCACCAACCCCGTTAAATTTGACGGGTTTTAATTAAGCGCCTTTATTGGCTCCTTTTTCAATTTTGATAGTGCACTATGATATTTGTTTGTCCTATTTTGAATGATGTTTTTGAAGTTAGTTCTAACAACAGATAATTGGGATATTTCTGTAAATATAGTTTATATTTTTCCATTTTATTCAGGTAGAATATCCGTGTCAAATTTTTAAGGGGTTTAATTTAGTAACATATAATAAGAAAAAAAGAAAGGAACACAAAAACAGAATAATGAAATTAAACGCATTAAGACATCAGGTGAGGCAAATAACCTGGGCTCTAACCTATAAAATTATTTGTGTTATCTCCAGCGGTCGTCTATCAATAAAACATTAAACACGAATCATGCAAAGTGGCATATAAGGAAAATATGGCGCATTTACATTTACCACATACAATCCTTATATTAGTGACCTCCCGTGCTCAAATATTGCATATGTTGCGTGACATGAGCTGCATGCAATATTTTGAGCACTTCTTGCCGCAGTATTTATGGCTTGCAGGAGGAGGTAAGTAAATACTTTTTTAACGCTATGTAATTATTGTTTATTTTCAAAGTCGCGATAATTATCAAGCTAACACCAACTTTCTCTTTCTAGCTTGATGAATGAGTCGGAATTTGGACGACTCTGGTAGAAGTTACCTTTAAGCGCTTTTTCCTTTATGCGAAACAAAAATTTATTGGCAAAGAAACATTTTATTTTTATGGAAAAAAGGCAAAAAACATTTTAATTTTACAAAAAAATATTTAACAAAACCAGAAAAATGCTGTTGAAAATCTCAAATATTATTTTTTTTTTGACAGCAAAGGTCTTTATTTATTGGTTTTTACTAAATACAGTTATAAAAAAAAGAAAAGACAATATTTGTAAAAGTTTTAGTGTCTTCTGATAAATTCGCAGTTTCGATTACAACTTAAAAAAAACTACAAAAAACTTATAAGTGATTAAAATGTTTTTTAAAACAATAAAACATTTATTTTATTTATTTTAAAAGCCTTGCAACAATAGCAACTAAACACTGAAAAAAAATAAGCTTATCGCCGTTAAAACAACGGTAATATTGCTTGTCTTCGGTTCTCTTTTACCACCAAATTAAAAGATAATCGCGTCGCCGCCTCGGTCAAACCTGATCACATCCGATTACCTATGAAGTTGGCCGGGTGCCTGTAAGCATTAGAGTAGCCTGGTATTACCAAGCGGTCACTTATCTAAATACAAACTAACTACTTTTTTAATTTGCATCTTAGAAAACACAGGCAAATAATAATGAAAAAAGTGTCTTAGTAACCAAAAGACCATTTTTAAAAAAGATCATATAAATCGGTGCAGTTTGTACTGGGAAAAAATATATCCAGTACAGAGGTGCACTTTATATTACCCAAAAGGTACCGATACTGCGCTTGGCGATATATTTTTTGCATTTTGTTTGTTTGTTAAATAAAAAGAAAAAAACTTTTAAAAAAATTAGTGATGAGACGACTTAGTAACCAGAAGACCATTAAAAAAATATCATAAATTTTGGTGCAGCAGAAATCTGTCGAAGTGTCTAAAAATTATAGTTTTGCATTTTAAATATACAGGGTGAGTCGAAAGGAACGCACCAAACTCCAGGAGTGTATACGTAACAATAATTTTAAAAAATCCATATGTTCCTATTCGATTCTCATTTGTATTCAAAATATCGCGTAAATAAAATGTTAAAAAGTTTACCGCTTTTTATCACAAATAATAAGTACCGGTTGTTTGGTCCGTTTTGTGTTCAGACATTTGTCAGTTTCAGTGTGTTTGACGCGTTCATATTCGAGTTTGTACGAATACAGTCTTATAAAATGCCACACATCTATTCAAATTTAGAATATGCAAATATGCTTTTTGTTTACGGCTTCTGTAATGGAAATGCTACAGCTGCTGTTCAAGAATATCGACGATTTCCACACCGGAGAAATCCGACAAAAACGTATTTATCAGAGTTTTTAACATACTTTGCGAGACCGGAACCCTGCCCAGGAGTAACATAACATCTGAACGAGCCACTCGACAAGGTTTAGATGAAGTAGAAAATATTCTGACTTTGGTAGAAGATCATGCAACGACCAGCTCACGAAAAATTGCTACTCAATTGGTCATTCCCCAAAAAAGAATAATCAACACGCTCCACGTGCAAGTCCTATATCCATACAGCGTGTGCAGCACTAACAACCGAAAGATTATGATAGGCATATGCAATTTTATGGTTGGATAAATAATAATCATCCTGTTGTATCGCGCATACTTTTTAGAGATGAAGTAACCTTCACCCGTGATGGCATCAGTAATACACACAATTCCCATGTACGGTCGGACAAAAATCCACACGCAATAGTCGAAACTAATTTGCAGCACAAGTTTTCGGTAAACGTGTGGTGTGGTATGGTCGATAGTTATTTAACCCCACACATTTTAGAAAATCGTCTCACAGGAGAGAACTACTTATTTTTTTTGCGAAATTATTTACAAGCTTTATTAAAGGATGTTCTTCTAAACATCAGAATGGAAATGTATTATCAGCACGATGGAGCTCCCGCACATTTCTCTCGTCAGGTAAAGGAATATTTGGACGAAGAGTTTTCAGGACTATGGATTGGTCGCGGTGGTCCTATTAGTTGGCCTTCAAGATCTCCAGACCTCACACCACTCGACTATTCTTTGTGGGGCTGGTTTAAAGATAAAGTGTACAAAGAGAAAGTCGAAACTCGGGAGGCCCTAATGCGACGCATTAGAAATGCGGCAGTGCTCCTTAAAGAAAGACATAACTCACTCAAAAAAGCAACAGGAGCCCTTCGCAAACGAAGTAAAATGTGTTTAGAGGTTAATGGCGGTATTTTTAAACATTTGTTAAAACAGCACATAATTAAAACTATGTTAACAAAGAAAATTTTGTTTCTTTGTAACTACGCCATATTTTGAAAACAAATGAATCTAATAAGAACATAACATGGATTTTTAAAAATTATTTTTACCTGAACAATACACTCCTGGAGTTGGGTGCGTTCTCTACTTACCATGTATAAATATATTGTATAAATCATATTTACGTTTTAAAGTATTAGGTAATACCTTTTGTTCTGGTGCCCTAACGTTGGTAGTCAGATACAATGGCAAGTTTGTTACGGTTAATTTAAGTTTGAAAATAGTGCAATATTTGCACTGTATAAATATAATTTGTCAAATGGCTAATGTTATATAGTCATTACATTTGTTTTTTCTTTTTTCTCTACACTACCATCAATATTACCTCTAATTATAAGCTAAATGATTTTATATCCGTTTTCCCTTAAGAAGCATTAATGACCTGGGTATGATAACTTTCTGATTTTGTGCC
Organism: Listronotus bonariensis; assembly: GCA_014170235.1. Lineage (NCBI taxonomy): Eukaryota > Metazoa > Arthropoda > Insecta > Coleoptera > Curculionidae > Listronotus > Listronotus bonariensis. Next base: position 14,200 of record JACEGR010001072.1, read on the forward strand.
TTTAATTGTCCATAAACTGTATATGTTCTATTTAACACTTTACAGCTGTTCATGGTATTTATTTAACTGTATTTAATTAGCTCATTTTTAAGTTCATTTTGAATGTCAATTAGCATCCCTATATTATTAGGGTTGGGTAGTATTTGAATACGGAATATACGATAATCCTATTTAACATATTTTTGGCCAGTATTAGAATAGTATTTGAATACATCTGTATGTTTGGTATTCGGTATTTGACTAAATACCTTTTTGCCCAGTATTTGAAATTCTAGATTTTTAAATACGGTTTGTGAATCATGGTATTCGAATACTTGCTTTTTATTCATATTTCGTTAATCGGATCCTGTGTTTGAATCCTGGTATTAAAATTTCCGTATTTGAATACAGGTTTTGGAAAATTCGAATACTTGTTTTGTATTTATATTGCGTTAATCAGGTCCCGCCTTTAAAGTAAAAAGCAACAACAATGTAATGTTATTTTTTGCAGATGAGGACCTTTTTTGGATCTAAAAAATTATATACACTAATCTAATATTGATTTGTGATATTATGGTAAACCAATTTTTTTAGCGACTAGTTTAAGTAAATAGTATATTTTCTTAGGATTTAAATACTTTTTAAAATACGGTATTTAAGATTCTAATTCTAATACAAAATTTCAGTATTTGACTCAACTTTGATATAGGTCAGTTAAATTTTAATTTAAAAAACGCTTGAATATAGCCGTGCAAAAGCAATTTATTTATATTTTGGTACATAATAATAAGCCGGCTACATTTTTTCATTTAAGATTTTAATTTATTTTTTTACCAGACGTATGTAAATAATATTTAACTTTAAAATATTTTTTCCCGTGGCCGGAAAAAAAATTAATATCTTATTTTTGTTGACAGGTATTAAAATGTAAATTTTAAAATTACTTTTTTACGTAAAACATACATACACATAATTAAAGGCAAATATTAAATTTCAGAATACTTTAATATACAACTCTTGCATTTTTTTTATATTAAAATTCAATTATGCTTTATAATAAAATAAAATAACTACTAAACAGTAACTTTCAGTTCCGAATTTTAAATTTAAATCAGTCAAATTACAAAATTAAATTAATAGATATTTAAAAATGTCTTTAAAGGTTTCCATAGTAACGTAAGGTCTAATTGTCGTTTTAAATACACCAGCCGACCAGTTTAGAACTTTACATTTTACATGAATAATTTTCTGACTTTATTATATTTTATTAATATCTGTCAACAACAATAAGGCCAAGTTTATATAAATTAAAATTTAATTTTAGTATTATTATTAACCTAATTTAATTTTAGCCATTTTTTTGGCAATATTTAGCTACATTAAAAAATAAGTAATAAAACCTGAATAAAAAGGAGTTACCGGTTTAAACCCCTTTATGGCACATAAGCAATTAATATTTTTCCTATTTTAGTCTTAAGTTTTAAATTTTAGAGAATTTAAAGGTCGTTTTTTAAGACAAAAAAATAAATTTGATTTAAATTGTAGTCCTCTGTTCTTCAATCTTGTGACTAATGCTAATATTAATACTAATATTAAATTTTTATTTATAAGCCCGGCCTAAGTCGTCGTTTTTCCCGTGAGAGAAAAAAAAGTGTAATATACACAAAAAAATTTTGGATTTAAGCTTTTGTTTTAGTGTCTCCTTTTGCTTTGCGTCGAAAGACAACACAACCTCGAGCTAAAATTTAGACATTTTTTTCCTTGCAATATAAGTAATTATTTTTGTTTAAAAAAATGATCAATGGTGTCAATATAAAATAGATTATTTTTCAAGGGCTCTATTAAACTTGCTAATGTACCGTGCAAATCTTAAGCTAGGTAAAAGGAAGCATGTTGACACGGGACTTTATTACCTAAGAATTGAGGGGAAAAGAAAAGACATTCGCGGGCAGCAGGGTCCACCTTCTCAAACCCAAGGGATTAAAAAACAAACAAAGTGGAAAGTTCGGAACCTTCTTAGTTTGACCGAATAAGGATGCATACGTGCGGCACCACGAGTTTCTCTTTTGGGAACCGTGAGCCAAGAAATTATACTGGACAACTCTTCAGCAGTAGAAGCTATAGAAGATACCTAAAAAAGCGATAGCATAACCCGCCGATGAGAGAAGGCGAAAAAAGAATGCTAAGGGTTGTGGGGAACGCCATGCCCCAGATATGAAAACAATTTTCCAAAAGGGATCGGATTTGGGACACATAAAAAGTGTAAATTAGAAGGAAAAAATACTTTTGGCCAAAAACAGAAATCTAAGCGTTTTTTAAGCTGTCGTGGCCCTAAATACAAAGTGTTTATTTATGCCAGTTAAGGTTATTCTCAAATGTGACGCCACAAGACTAAAGGTGTCTTTGCTATGCAAACCGTTAACCGCTCATAAGTAAAGTATTTAAAAACTTTTTTGCAAGATGTAAAATAATTGTATTTTGGATGCAATAAAATGAACGAGATTTTTGGCACCTTAATCCAATATTAAGTTAAGGTCCTGTGAAAGAAATATTTGCATCGCTTTGCGTTTGCTTTCCAAATCAGGTTACGAGATTGGGTTAGGAAACTTAAAAACTGGAATAAAGGGTACTATCGTCGGAAAAACTATGAATGGAAATGGTTGTAGACAAAAAAGGTCTTTGATATAAAGAAAAGAACAATGTTGGTGCCAGTACTGAGCCCTGAGGTACTTTGGCATTTACTTGGTGCAAGCTTGAAGAATGACCATCCACAGTAACTGATATACGTCGACCATAAAGATAACTAGAGACCCAAAATCAAAGTTTAGTTGAAAAACCATGGAGGAAAATAATTAAGGAGCGCGTCATGTCAAAACTAGTCTAAAGCTTTAAATATATTAAGAGAAACGATTTGAGACTTACCAAGAACTCAAGAGACTTTTTCCAGCTGTGTATTACAAGAGAAAGAAGATTTGTTTTAGATAATTTGTGGCGAAAAACATTCTGCCTGACATGAAAAATTTTGTATTATTTCAAATAATTAAGGTTTTGTAAATTTATTGAATTTCTCCATTACTTTACAAAGAACTGAGAGAAGTAAAATACTTAGGTCTATAGTTGTATCAAAGAGAATTAGATAATTTCTTGAAAATAGGTTGAACACGTGCAGTTTTCCAGCTCTCCGAAAAAATGCTTGTGTAATAAGAAATTCCAAAGAACAGAGATAAGACGGGTGCCAGTTCTGAAACACATTTTCCTAAAACGACTGCTGGTATGCCATCCAGCCTAGATGATTTTTTGATATTAAGAGCAAAAAGGATACGCTTAAGGTGTATCACCTTTAAAAATAATATCGGGTATTTTATGAAGAACTGGGGCAACAGATGGAATTGGATGATTTATGAAAGGGTCAAGGGTTGAACTGGCACCAAATTTTTTGGCCTTTTCTTTAGAGGTAGAAATAATTTTAACCTGTGTGGAAAAAAAAGGACAGATACTAAAATTTATACTTATGTTATTGGCAAAGGACCAAATAGATTTACTACCATTTGAGCAAAAAGGAACCAAAAGTAAAGCTGACATGCTTTTTTGAATTGATGAATTAAAGATATTTTTGCAGTTTCTAATTTAGGTATGAATGAGAGTGCCTTAGTATTTAATTTTGTTTCTTAAAGCGAATTATAATATTTGTCTTATATTACTTTATTTTCTTCCACTCTTTAATAAAGCTTTATAATTTTAAGTAAAAATGACCAAAAAGTAAAATTATTTTACTACACTTATGACAGCTTTGATAAAACTGTCTCCGAAAAAGGGTAATTCTATTTTAACTAAATAAGGGATAATAATAAAATAAAATCACCCTTTTTCGGAGACATTTTTGTCAAAGCTGTCATAAGTACAATAAAATACTATTACCTATTTAGTCATACCACGTTTTTTTTTGAACGTATAATATTGAAAATGTATTAAATGATGCCAATACAAGACGAAAGCACTTACCTGTGGTGTCTTAAAAAGTCTTAGTAAATAAGCTACTTGAATTGCTTTATTTTCTTTCACTTTTTATTAAAGCTTTATAATTTTAAGTAAAAATGACCAAAAAGTAAAATTATTTTACTACACTTATGACAGCTTTGACAAAACTGTCTCCAAAAAGGGGTAATTCTATTTTAACTAAATAAGGGATAATAATAAAATAAAATCACTCTTTTCGAAGACATTTTTGTCAAAGCTGTCATAAAGTACAGTAAAATACTATAACTTATTTGGTCATACCACGTTTTTTTGAACGTATAATATTGAAAATGTATTAAATAATGCCAATATAAGACGAAAGCACTTACCTGTGATATCCTAAAAAGTCTTAGTAAATTAGCTACTTGAATTGCTTTATTTTCTTCCACTTTTTAATAAAGCTTTATAATTTTAAGTAAAAATGACCAAAAAGTAAAATTATTTTACTACACTTATGACAGCTTTGACAAAACTGTCCCCGAAAAAGGATAATTCTATTTTAACTAAATAAGGGATAATAATAAAATAAAATCACCCTTTTTCGGAGACATTTTTGTCAAAGCTGTCATAAGTACAGTAAAATACTATTACTTATTTGGTCATACCACGTTTTTTTTGAACGTATAATATTGAAAATGTATTAAATGATGCCAATATAAGACGAAAGCACTTACCTGTGGTATCTTAAAAAGTCTTAGTAAATTAGCTACTTGAATTGAAGTAACACTGGAAGCTGCGCCAACAACACCAGAAATAACTTTTCGAACTTGGGTTTTATTACAATGATATTCTGCTCCATCAATATTGCTTATGGAACCTGAAAAAAATTAAACAAAATTTACTTTGCACTATCAGTGAAAAAAATCAAATATCCTTACTTCAACTCGCAAGTCTTGTATCACCATAGTCAAAAAGTTTTAAAGGAGATAAGAAATGCTTTTTGTTTGGCTTTTAGTAGGAGAGATGGAGCTATGTTTTTATATACATATTATACCGAATTAGTTTTATTTGTAGGAGTAGAATAGTGCTAGATGAGGTAATTGTTTACAAACCGGACGCATCGCCGACTTTAAGGCAATTTGGTATACGGTTTTTTGGGGCGCTGATCACAAAACTAAAGGAATTTTTAGTCGGATACGTCTCGTTCTCTCAGATACTTATCATTAATTTTGAATAGTAAACTAACCTAAATTTACCATATTTTTCCTTTCTTATGCAAGCATTTTCTAAATTTTCCGTTAAATTGGCACCTAATATTTAATTTTTACGTTTAAACACCCATTTACTATTTATTTTACCCATTTTTACTACCAAATTGCAAAGCTAAACTTTCAATCATTGAACACATTAGCCATGGCAGCACCATGGCTATTGTAATTGAAAGTAAAGCTTTACAATATAATCGAAATAAATAGAAAAATAAGTGTTAAGGAGGTGAAAATAAAATATTGAGTACTAATTTAGCCTAAAATAAGAAATTGTTGGCAAAAAGAAGGGAAGACAAGGGCGTCACCAGCCGATAGCCAAGAAGAGGGCAAGTTGATATGGAGAATAGGAAAAGTATGAATTGTGGGAAAAATCAAGAGCACATGTAGATTTTTACTTGTAGTACGACTTGATTATCATCATTGGAATCCGTTGAAAATCTGTAATTAAGGAGAATGTATACAATCGATTTTGTTGTGCCTGCAGCTCAGGCCTAAATAACCAAGAACTTACGTTTTGTGGATTTATAAAATTACTCGAAACGCTGACTCTTAACCACTAACTAAATTTTATAAAACTGGTCGCATGGACCAAAAGTAATAAATAAAAAAAATACTTCAATTGGTATTATACAGGGCGAGTTATACTAAAAATATGAAAAGTTCCCAAGAAATTACTACTTTTCTTTGTTAAAATATAACAGAATTGTATAAGTAAATGTTGTAGGGAATTAAATTTTATGTCAAAATTTAATGATAAAACATGACAATAGAAAAAATGTAATTGTCAATTTTTTACATTACGTATTACAACTTAAAGATTGGGTAAGAGGGAGCAAAATTTAAAAAAAAACTAATAATTTAATTTTTTTACCATTTGCTATATATAAAAACTATTAATGCCTAATGTAAAAATTTACAATTTTTACTAAATCCTAACTTTAAATTTTGACATAAATTCAATTATCTACAACATTTACCTACCTATAGATTTTTTCACTATTTTTAAAAATAAAGAGTACTTTACTATTGGTCATTTTTCATATTTTGTGTTATAACTTGCCCTGTATATTACCAATTGGAGTAAAATTTTGTATATAACAGGTTTGGACCATATGATCAGTTTTCCCAAAACGATGTTTAAAAATTCCAAAACTTTTGGTCCATCTGTCCTCTTGAAACACCCATTCTTGAACACACTGTATAATGATGCCTTATAACTTTTTGTTACTGTTATTCCCTGTTTTCAAAAGTGCTTGTTTGTAGCCGAGACACAAACCGAAATCTGGTAATTTCTGTTAATATTCTTTTGCCAGATTAGATCTAGATACCAACTTTTATCAGCTAATTGACCGTATTGCAACTCCAGTTCCTTAATATGAATCTCGAATACAAAAGACTGTTCGTGTAAAAATCCAATATAAAGCACATTAAATTGATGGTGGCTATTTGGGTACAGGTCAGAAAATAAGTTGGAACTACCAAAAACAAAAAAAAAAATAAAACAAGTAAATGAAGAACTAAAAATGAACGGTTCGGGACCGTTGTCAAGATAAATTAAATAAAAATATAAAAAAATAAAAAAAACTATCATTTACGTTTAAAATTTTAAAACTTTTAGCTTTTTTTAGAAGATTCTGTAGAAATCTTTGACATTAAATGTTGAATATGTTCGTTTTTTTTTAAATTAGTAAATTTGTATTTTTTTATTAATCTTGACATAATACTTGCCACCAAAACGTCGATTTTTAGTTCTCTATTTAATTATTTTATTTTTTTTTTGTTTTCTTTTTTGTAGTTTTAATGTATTTTCTGGCGTGTACCCAAATAACAACCATCAATTAAATGAATCCGCCGAACCAATACAGAACATATCTTCAATAAAGCACATTAAGAAATAAAATTGACAACTGTCCAAGGGACAAAACGTTGTATCTTAAATCGAAAATCGTCATCATATAACTAAGCAAAAGTGATAATGTAAATATTTTATTTGTTTTAAACTAGTTAATAAAAAGACAGGAAAAAATAATCTGCATGTCTACGCTTCATTTTTGGCTGTTTCGATTTCGATTACTTTCATATGACCTATACCTAAATTGATTGACTTCGCGGCTATATCTATTAAGAATATAATATCGTAACTAGTTCCCGAATTTATAATACTGGTAAGACAAATCAATTGTAATTTTTGTGAGGAAGATACGAAAACTAAACGCAATTGTTTAAATTTGATGCAATGAAATTGGTGATTTCATTAGAGTTTTGTACGTAAGAGAATAAGCGATCTAGCAAGCCAAGAAAAAGAATTGAGTCTTTGGTTCTTTTACATTGGGCAACTTTTTTAGAACCTTTAGGATGGGGGGGCAGCCGCCCGCTTTGCCCCTGGCGACGCCCTTGAAGGGAGATATAGTAAAAATTAGGACTTAAACTTGCTTTTTTAATTTGATGATGAATATCTCAAAAACAAATCAGCAATCTGTTTGGTCTGTAAGTATCTTAGATAATCGGCAAAACGAGCGTCAGTTGCCGCTTCTGCGGTAAAGTGTGCCAGCATAAGAAAATTGTTAAAAACAATAACTAAGTATTTTTATATCGCGTCAAAATTAATGTAACAGTTGTTTAGATGATTTTAAATTAAGAAAATAATAGTCAGCTGTATTAAATATGGTGAATTATTTGTCTGTTACGTATAAAGTGTGGTCCATTAGGTGTGTAATAAACGGAAACTTCTTAATTAAAAATGTATCCAAAGTTTTATTTTGTTAAAGTTGGTGCATTGTCTTAAACTGTATGAGCAGTATTTCATTTCTTTTAAGTTAAAGAATATACAGACTAGGTGAAAAAAACCTAAAGATGCTTTAGGGTAAAGTAACCTTATTTCCAAAAATAAAACAAACTGGTAAACAAAAAGTTAGTTACAATAAAAAATAATGCCTTTAAACTAGGTCCTGACCCAATTTTTTTTTTAATTTTAAATTAACCCTGTATAATGAAAATTTTCATTATTTTGATTTAATACTTTTTTAAAGCAGCTACGAACAATTGAAGACTTTGGGGCAAAAACCGGTCAAGTTCATTTTTGGCAAAAATACATTTATGACGGAGTCGTATGCTTTAAAGAAATTTGCATAGACTGGTGCAAAAATCGTACAGTCATCAGCATATTAACGTCGGTATAAAAATTTTGTTCATAGCAGACTACGGCAAAAAGCGGATAATTCCAAATTTGATTGAGTGTTGCTTTAAAAATAAAATTTTGACATATCCGGTTTGTGCCAATTTGTTAATCAAACAAATTTAATGAAATTAAAGCGAGTTTGTAAAATTTAACTAACTTTATTCAGGGTGCGTTTTTAAAATTTTAATGACTATATTTTATAAACCAAGGCAAATATCAAAAAATAGGCAAATATTATTTTTATAAAACCTGAGGAAAATATAAATGACGGATTTTTAAAACACTTCCATTAACCCCTTAAGCTGCACCCCCGGTCACTTAAAATCTTAATCTTCTCGTAAGTCACAAAAAATGAGGTTAAAATTAAATACTACCCTTAAATTTTAGAAAAAATCATACTTTATTATGCATAAAGAATACCAGAAAATATCCGATTAAATTAAAAAATAATAATAATAAATATTAATTAAAATATAAATAAATAAATTAAAATAATATTCCCGGTAGAGCTATTCAGTCCCCAAAAAAGTTCTGGTTAGTTTTGGTTACTTCAGTCACCATAACTTTTTCCCGAGACAATTTAGAAACAGAACTAACCAGAACTTTTTATCAGTATCAAGTTTGCTCTTTAGAGAATTTTATTTTATTTATTATTATTAATGTTTAATTTATTTTAAATAATTTATTTGGTTTTTTCTGGTATTCTTTATGAATAATAAAACATGATTTTTCTCAAATTTAAGGTAGTATATGATTTTACCTAAACTATTTTATTACCAACGAAAAGCATTTTTATAAGCTTTTCAGAAGGGTGCCAAAGAACCATAAGGAGTTGATGAAGGTGTTTTGAAAATACGCCATTTATATTTCCCCGGGTTTTATTTCAATGTTTTTTATCTTCTGATATTTCCTTTGGTTTAGAAAATACAGCCATTGTAATTTGTTGAAAACGCACCATATATTTTTTATCTAACCACCAACTTTGGATTTGTTGCAGGGGTATTAAATAGCACCCTTTAATTAGACAAATAGGCTTTATAATGGGGCAAAGTATACTATAAATAATAGTGTGCATCCAACCCCTGTACCCAGAGGGTTTCGAAGGCGCTGAGTACGATTATGATAATTAAACTGACCCTCCGAACAACTGGAGCTCAAGAATGCTATACAACCTCATCTCCATGGAACTTTCTAGGAAAAAATTAGATACTGACCTTATATCTTTAATACATAATACTCACACAATTTTTATACTAGAAAATGTCTTATAAGGTATTTTAAAAAAGATTTCATTCAAAGTTTTAGTCAAAATGCATTTTCCCGTTTATATATATATATATATATATATATATATATATATATATATATATATATATATATATATATATATATATATATATATATATATATATATATATATATATATATATATATATATATATATATATATATATATATATATATATATATATATATGTAATACAAAATATTTTACTCCCTTTAAAGACAGTTAAAAGAAAACATCCTGATTTTCTATGCTATCCACCACGACTCTCTCCCCAGACCGGTTTCGCCTGCCTTACAGGAACTCCTCAGTGAGGCTGTATCGAGTCGTGGTGAATAGCATAGGAAACCAACGTCTTCTTATTAGACAAGTTTCGTTGTCCAGCGGTAGGATATTAAATCCTGCCGTTGATGCCCTACTGAAATCGCATTCAGTAAATACGAGCATCAATTGTAGCGGGGTGGCTATGTATGTTAAAGCATAAAGGAAAAATTCCCTACTGTCTCGGTGTATAATACAAAATATTTTACTCCCTTTAAAGACAGTTAAAAGAAAACATCCTGACTTTTCTATGCTATCCACCACGACTCTCTCCCCAGACCGGTTTCGCCTGCCTTACAGGAACTCCTCAGTGAGGCTGTATCGAGTCGTGGTGAATAGCATAGGAAACCAGCGTCTTCTTATTAGACAAGTTTCGTTGTCCAGCGGTAGGATATTAAATCCTGCCGTTGATGCCCTACTGAAATCGCATTCAGTAAATACGAGCATCAATTGTAGCGGGGTGGCTATGTACGTTAAAGCATAAAGGAAAAATTCCCTACTGTCTCGGTGTATAATACAAAATATTTTACTCCCTTTAAAGACAGTTAAAAGAAAACATCCTGATTTTCTATGCTATCCACCACGACTCTCTCCCCAGACCGGTTTCGCCTGCCTTACAGGAACTCCTCAGCATAACATAATATCCTACCGCTGGACAACGAAACTTGTCTAATAAGAAGACGCTGGTTTTCTATGCTATTCACCACGACTCGATACAGCCTCACTGAGGAGTTCCTGTAAGGCAGGCGAAACCGGTCTAGGGAGAGAGTCGTGGTGGATAGCATAGAAAATCAGGATGTTTTCTTTTAACTGTCTTTAAAGGGAGTAAAATATTTTGTATTATACACCGAGACAGTAGAGAATTTTTCCTTTATGCTTTAACATACATAGCCAACCCGCTACAATTGATGCTCGTATTTACTGAATGCGATTTCAGTAGGGCATCAACGGCAGGATTTAATATCCTACCGCTGGACAACGAAACTTGTCTAATAAGAAGACGCTGGTTTCCTATGCTATTCACCACGACTCGATACAGCCTCACTGAGGAGTTCCTGTAAGGCAGGCGAAACCGGTCTGGGGAGAGAGTCGTGGTGGATAGCATAGAAAATCAGGATGTTTTCTTTTAACTGTCTTTAAAGGGAGTAAAATATTTTGTATTATACACCGAGACAGTAGGAATTTTTCCTTTATGCTTTAACATACATAGCCACCCCGCTACAATTGATTCTCGTATTTACTGAATGCGATTTCAGTAGGGCATCAACGGCAGGATTTAATATCCTACCGCTGGACAACGAAACTTGTCTAATAAGAAGACGCTGGTTTCCTATGCTATTCACCACGACTCGATACAGCCTCACTGAGGAGTTCCTGTAAGGCAGGCGAAACCGGTCTGGGGAGAGAGTCGTGGTGGATAGCATAGAAAATCAGGATGTTTTCTTTTAACTGTCTTTAAAGGGAGTAAAATATTTTGTATTATACACCGAGACAGTAGGGAATTTTTTCTTTATGCTTTAACATACATAGCCACCCCGCTACAATTGATGCTCGTATTTACTGAATGCGATTTCAGTAGGGCATCAACGGCAGGATTTAATATCCTACCGCTGGACAACGAAACTTGTCTAATAAGAAGACGTTGGTTTCCTATGCTATTCACCACGACTCGATACAGCCTCACTGAGGAGTTCCTGTAAGGCAGGCGAAACCGGTCTGGGGAGAGAGTCGTGGTGGATAGCATAGAAAATCAGGATGTTTTCTTTTAACTGTCTTTAAAGGGAGTAAAATATTTTGTATTATACACCGAGACAGTAGGGAATTTTTCCTTTATGCTTTAATATATATATATATATATATATATATATATATATATATATAAAGAAAAGTCTTATCGGGTGTGCGGTCTGTAGGATAAAAAAAACTCTTTTTTCTTAATATACTCTATAATTCGCCATTGGTTAACAGCTTCTTCAGAAGAGTAAACTACAACACAGATGAAGAAACAAGCACATTACATAAAGTGTATAGATAAAAAATGTATAAGTACTTACAGATTCAGAGTTATAAAATTAAAAACTTTGACACTTTAACCATGGTAACTTTTAAATTGATACAGGAACAATATCTTAAAATAATAAATCTCTAACGTATATATACTAAAATTCCTGAATGATAACAAGCACATAATCTCTTTTCTTTGTCCTTTTTTTTACATAAAACAAATACCTAACTTTTTACGAAAAACAAAAAAAAAATATAATACTCAATAGGACACTGATTTTTACAAATAAAATATTTAAAACCAACTATTTACAATGTGTGAGATATTACATACAATTTAAAATATACGAATAAATATTGCTTAGTTGACTAGTATCAGATTTATAATTAATTGATTGTTTATTTTTCTTAATATGGCACATTTTAAGGAATAACCTACTTTTATAATTGCTCTGGTGGTCTAAGGTTTTAACGTTTTCATAATCAAAATCATGATTCGTTTTTAGATGGTGGTCAACAGTGGCGCAGGTGTTTTTTCCTAGCCGGCAATCACTTTTGTGTTGCGTAATTCTCTGTTTGAGCCACTGTGACCCTAAACAAGATAGTTGATAAACGACATTATTGCTGTATAACGGAGGAGTTTTATCTTTAATTTTAGAAAAAAGATTATCGTTCTTTAACATATTATATTTTGCAATTTTAATGTGTTTAAAGTCTTTAAATAGGGATACAATCGAGTGAATTAGATTGTTAATAAAAGGAAGTTTCTTGAATCTTGGTTGTTCTTCATAAGGCTCCTCTGTTGGCCCGTCATAAAAGTTTGAATTATAAATTAACATTTTTAGGATATGTCTTGGATAACCGTTGTTAATAAAAATGTTAAATAAAGTCTTTAAGTTATTTTTAATAAAACTATCATCACTAATATGTGTAACTCTATTTTCATTGCAATTACAGGTATTATATTTTTGATTTTTTGGATGATTAGAGTAATAATTTATAAATCTGTCTGAGGCGGTTGGCTTTCTATACCAATCCAAAATTATTTTGTTATTAGCTGTTCTTATTAACTTTGTGTCTAAAAACGGTACACTACGTTCATTTTCAGTCTCGATAGTAAACTGTAAACTAGCACTGAAAGAATTAAAAGTATCCAACGTAATCTGAATGTAATCGGAGGGCACTGCACAAACTATGTCATCAACATATTTATAAATAAACGCAACATTAAATGGTAATAAAGGAATAACATTATCCAACAGGTGATCCAAAACAATTGTGGCCAAAATGGGGCTTATTGGGGCTCCCATTGGTGTTCCGAAAATCTGACGGTAAAATGTATTATTAAAACTAAAATATGTATTATCAAATATAAAATTTACAAGACGCAAGAAACTTTCTTTTGAGAGACTCGTATGATCTTTGACTATATCCCACTTTATTTGCAAAATATCAATAACCAGAGTACAGGGAAGATTAGTGAATAAAGAAACGACGTCCAATGAAATCAACTGATAGTTTTCTGGTAACATAAAACCATTAATTATATTGACAAATGAAAAAGTATCTTTAATGTTGTAATCCGTTTGGTTTTCAAAAGCATTTTTAAAATATTAGCTAAAAATTTTGACAGATTGTAAGTAGTAGAATTAATTGAACTCACAATAGGTCGTAGGGGTACATTCGGTTTATGAATCTTTGGTAGACAATATAACTTAGGAAAAGATGAGTTGTGAATCATCAACCGCTTTGCAAGCTGTTCGTCTATCTCATTTTTAGACTTCAAAAGTTTTATTAAATCATTGTAACATTTTTGTATAGATATGGTAGGATCTTTTGCCATTTGAGTGTAAGTTGAGGCGTTACGTAATAAAATTTCTGTTTTTTGATTATACTCATCCCTATCCATGGCAACAGTACAACCACCCTTATCAGATTGCAAAATGTAAAGATCGGGATGTGATTTTAAAAAAGCCTTTGTTTTTGGAAAGTTAAATTTATAGTTGAAGGTTGTTTAGATTGAGAGCTATTTAAAAAGTTAGTAACTATGTTGGTGGCCCTAGCCCTTAGTATATCCTTGGAATCATTAGGTATATCCTCAATGATGTTTTCAACATCAGCCAAGAAAATATCCAACCTTAAATCTTTATTAGTGCATGGTACACCAAACTTAGGACCAAGAGAGAGAAAGTCTGAAATTTCTTGCGGTATTTCAGTGCTAGAAATATTGTTAAACCATGCGCTATTATCTGTAAACAGTTGATTATTGTTTGGATTAATTTCTCTTAACCTGTTAAATTTACTTATATTTCTCTGTTTAACCACATTAAAAGTTTTATTAAACGTTTGTTTTAATCTCCTTTCATATTCAACTAAAATATATGAGGGAACAATACTGTATAATGTTTTAATTTTATAACTCTGAATCTGTAAGTTACTTATACATTTTTTTGTCTATACACTTTATGTAATGTGTTTGTTTCTTCATCTGTGTTGCAGTTTACTCTCCTGAAGAAGCTGTTAACCAATGGCGAAATATAGAGTATATTAAGAAAAAAGAATTTTTAATCATACAGACCGCACACCCGATAAGACTTTTCTTTAAATTTATACCGTACGGTCGAGAATATATACAATTCTGGTATATTCTGGTGATTCTAAACAATAGCAATTCTAAGTTTTTTTATACTTCATTCGTGAAACTAATACTTTTTAAGTTATTTCTGATTATAAGAATTAATTTTTAACAAAAATCGACGCTTTTATTGGAGTGCTCGCGGATAACTCGAAAATTACGCATTTTATTATAAAACTTTAAAAAGCAAATTTAAAGTCAAATAACGGAAAAATGCAGCATCCTAAGAAAAACTCATGAAATATTTTTTTAAGTACCTTATCAAACGTTTTCTTGTTTTAAAAAGAAGTTTCTAGCATAAAAATTAATTAAAACAATCTCCTAACTACCCCCAGTTAAAATTGACCTTCACCTTTTTAAATTCCATTTATACATGTAATACGACCAAAAAGTCTAATCATTTTTAAATGCCTAATTTTAGGAAAATTTAAGCTCAAAGTGAAAAACGATATTTTACAATGAGAAGTTTTAAAAAACCAATTAAGTTTTCTTTGAAAAATTCAAATAAGCCACTTCGGAGCATAATAATGTACATACTTTTTTAAAACTATGCATTTTAAATTGGTTAAATACTTGGACGTATTATTATTACATGTATAAAGAAAACTGTAAAGAGAGCTTCAATTACAGAGGTTGTTTTTATTGATTTTGTCGTAAAAAAATTAGTTATTGACCTTAATTTTATCATAACTCACTAAATTTTTTTCTAGTGACTTTTTTGTTGAAAAGTCTGATTATGTACTTTACACAAGGTTTGATGATTATTTCCTAAGGATTCAGCATTTTGCGTTATTTGACTTTGAATCTTACAAATTTTGCATATGACAATCAATCGTATCTCAGTTTGCATTGGTCGCAGAAAATGAATTATAAAATAATTTTGTTGGTCTTTTTAAAACCAACAATCTTGCCATATACAGTTTTTTGAATAAATGCATAATTCTCGAGATAAAAACCCATTAAACTTACAATTTTTTTGTCGAAAAATATAAATATATATATATATATATATATATATATATATATATATATATATATATATATATATATATATATATATATATATATATATATATATATATTATTAATATATATATATATATATATATATATATATATATATATATATATATATATAAATATATATATATATATATATAACTGAGATTAATTTATTCTTGTGTATAGGTTTATATATTAGTATATTAAGTAAAACGCTTCGCTTTGACGTTTCGCCCCATATACTGGGCTTTTTCAAAAAATGTTTTTTTTTTATTCAGTACTTTTAACCTAAAAAACAGAAAAATAACATGCTTACATTGTATACTAGTTGTTAAAATTTCATTAAAACACGAAAACACACAACTCCACAAAAACACTACTTAAATTATTCAAAAAATTTTCCAAACAACTACGTATTTTTTTTTATACAATAATAACAGAAAACAATAACATTTTTTTTTAAATAAAAATTATACGAACCTCGAAGAATCATTCTAATAATCTTACCGTTTAAAAACATTGTTTGTTGCAGACAAGATGTGGAATGTATTATTTCTTTGGCTATTATTTTAATCCCTTGAAGTGTTTACAATAATGTACAAGGCGGCCAAAATACAAGTGTTAGTTGTCATGGTATGTTTTTTAAGAGGAGGTATATATCAGTTGTAATTATACATTGGTGTAGAAATAAATCAATAAAAAGTTGGTGCCTTAGCAAGATCTATTTTTTAAGAAATAATTATGTTATGATCTATTTGACTGAGATTACTAATGTCTTGCTTATCGTTAACAGCATAAGGTTCTTTTTCTATGTAAATCATTTCTTTGTCAGAAGTTTTGATGGTGAGGTTATATAGGTAAAACAACTCAATACCTCGCCTCACTGAGGAGTTCCTGTAAGGCAGGCGAAACCGGTCTGGGGAGAGAGTCGTGGTGGATAGCATAGAAAAGCAGGACGTTTTCTTTTAACTGTCTTTAAAGAGGAGTAAAATATTTTGTATTAATACACCAAGACAGTAGGGAATTTTTCCTTTTTGCTTTAACATACATAGCCACCCCGCTACAATTGATTGCTCGTGTTACTGAATGCGATTTCAGTAGGGCATCAACGGCAGGATTTAATATCCTACCGCTGGACAACAGAAACTTGTCCTAATAAGTAGACGCTGGTTTCTATGCTATTCACCACGACTCGATACAGCCTCACTGAGGAGTTCCTGTAAGGCAGGCGAAACCGGTCTGGGGAGAGGTCGTGGTGGATAGCATAGAAAAGCAGGATGTTTTCTTTTAACTGTCTTTGAAGGAGTAAAATATTTGTATTATTCACCAAGACAGTAGGGAATTTTCCTTTTTGCTTTAACATACATAGCCGCTACAATTGATGCTCGTATTTACTGAATGCGATTTCAGTAGGGCATCAACGGCAGGATTTAATATCCTACCGCTGGACAACGAAACTTGTCTAATAAGTAGACGCTGGTTTCCTATGCTATTTACCACGACTCGATACAGCCTCACTGGGAGTTCCTGTAAGGCCGGCGAAACCGGTCTGGGAGAGAGTCGTGGTGGATAAAAGCAGGACGTTTTCTTTTAACTAACATCTGACGTTTCGCCCGGGGTAGTGAGGCTTTTTTCAGAATGTATACCTTGCGTTCAGGCAAACAACCTACAAACAATTACAAAAATTACTATTTTTTATCACAAATTAAATAATACATAACAACACATTTAAAAAAAACTCTTTACATAACACTAATTTTACAGAAACGCACCTCGAAAAGATTGTTATAGGCTCACATCTTATTTTGATTTAATAAAAATAAAGAGTATCTGTTGTAGGAATTCTTTTTTGTTTATTTAAGGAAGCAAGAAGGTTTTTATTTTTATGTTATCCTTTTATCATTAAAATAAAAAAGAAATTGTTTTTTCGTTTTACTTTGGTTGAATTTATTTACTATATTATAATACAGACTGAAAAATTTTTGTTGAAATATTATACAGTTTGTCGTAGTTTTGAACCTGGATAAAGGCTGATTTGTAATGAAAGTTGGGTTGTGGTAATGTGAAGCTGGATTTCTCACGGCCTCCGCAGTAAACAAATGGATGGATGGACAAACATGCGCACTTAAAAGCCGTGGTCAAAACACAAACATCGGCACCCCGTACCCTCCGTCCGCGGTCTGACCGTGACGCTCATGAGCTACCGTACTCCGAACAGAAAACCAGGACGCCGTTGACAAATTCTTTCAATAATGCGGATAATCTGTTTGGCGTCAAGCGCGTTTACCCCCTTGATTTGCTTGCGCACAAAGCCGTTTTTTGCCCATGAAATCTATCCTTTGTTTCGCGCAGAGTGGTAATTAAATTGGCAATCCATCAGAGATCAAGTGGTAATGACATGCAAAAACAGCTATGTTTTAAAGAAGCTTCACAAGGTATCAGAATTCATATTCCAAAAAGGTTGTAAGGTTGCTTTGGTAGAAAGTTATTCAGACCTTTAAGAGTTGGAATTAAAAAACAAAAATTTTGCAACTTATGGACACTTGTCATAGTACCAATGATAATAGTGGGTAATAGTTAGGGACAGTCAAATGGACTCCGGTTTGCTTTCGTTTGAGCTGATTCGTCATTAATACATTACAGTAAAAGCCCTAAATTGCCAAATTAAATTTTGCCACTCTAAACTCGCTAACAACAAGTTATTATTGGATGTACCCGTATTAAAAGAGCCTCGTAATATAACTTATATTAGTCAAACTTAATAAATATATTTATATCATTTTTAGATATGATAATAAACTAAATATTTTCATAACATTATGTTTATTATCTTTTTTTAAGCTAACTTCTTACAAATGCATGGCTTCATTTGTCAAGCCTGGGCAGCGCCGCCCAGTGGTCCTTTACTGTATCGTAAACCAAACATGAATAAACTCTTCCTGACGCTTGCGAGTGATGCCCTCTTTATCGCTTCTGTTGGTTTCTGTCATTTGACAATGTAGCCAGTGGCGTAGCTAGTAGGTATCGGGCCCATTCTATTTCAGTAGTTAATGTATCTTTGTTAAAAAAAAATTGAAAAGCAAAAGACCCTTACCTCCAAACGGGCCCTTTCTTATATATTATATAGTTTGTATGGTCAGTGGCCCCCTTTTTGACTTTTTCTAGTCAAATAAAGTTAACAACGAAAAAGAAACTCATACCCTTCTTTTCTATACATACACCCTTTTTGGAAGGCCTCTAACTGAGGGGCCCGGGGCGAACGTGCCTCCGCATACGCTAGTGAATTTGTGAAGCCAAAAGTGATCAGATTTTTATAGTATTTTTTGATGACTAGAAAGTGAATATGGGTACTCATTACGCACCTCACGTTTTACAGTTAATAGAGACATTTTATTTAGGGGCGCTACTTGATGTGTTTTTAATGTCTTTAACAGCTTACAGCGATACAGAGTGTAGAAATATATGAATTTGAGCATTAGAGTTGAATTAGAAGATACAGTTTTACCCAAAACTTAAACGCATGTAGGAAACATTTAGTAGACACAATTAGAAAGGATGGCCTTCGATTGAGAGCTATTTAAAAAGTTAGTAACTATGTTGGTGGCCCCTAGCCCTTAGTATATTCTTGGAATCATTAGGTATATCCTCAATGATGTTTTCAACATCAGCTAAGAAAATATCCAACCTTAAATCTTTATTAGTGCATGGTACACCAAACTTAGGACCAAGAAAGAGAAAGTCTGAGAATTTCGTGCGGTATTTCAGTGCTAGAGATATTGTTAAACCATGCGCTATTATCTGTAAACAGTTGATTATTGTTTGGATTAATTTCTCTTAACCTGTTAAATTTACTTATATTTCTCTGTTTAACCACATTAAAAGTTTTATTAAACGTTTGTTTTAATCTCCTTTCATATTCAACTAAAATATATGAGGGAACAATACTGTATAATGTTTTAATTTTATAACTCTGAATCTGTAAGTTACTTATACATTTTTTTGTCTATACACTTTATGTAATGTGTTTGTTTCTTCATCTGTGTTGCAGTTTACTCTCCTGAAGAAGCTGTTAACCAATGGCGAAATATAGAGTATATTAAGAAAAAGAATTTTTAATCATACAGACCGCACAATCCGATAAGACTTTTCTTTAAATTTATACCGTACGGTCGAGAATATATACAATTCTGGTATATTCTGGTGATTCTAAACAATAGCAATTCTAAGTTTTTTATATACTTCATTCGTGAAACTAATACTTTTTAAGTTATTTCTGATTATAAGAATTAATTTTTTAACAAAAATCGACGCTTTTATTGGAGTGCTCGCGGATAACTCGAAAATTACGCATTTTATTATAAAACTTTAAAAAGCAAATTTAAAGTCAAATAACGGAAAAATGCAGCATCCTAAGAAAAAACTCATGAAATATTTTTTAAGTACCTTATCAAACGTTTTCTTGTTTTAAAAGAAGTTTCTAGCATAAAAAATTAATTAAAACAATCTCCTAACTACCCCCTAGTTAAAATTGACCTTCACCTTTTTAAATTCCATTTATACATGTAATACGACCAAAAAGTCTTAATCATTTTTAAATGCCTAATTTTAGGAAAATTTAAGCTCAAAGTGAAAAACGATATTTTACAATGAGAAGTTTTAAAAAAACCAATTAAGTTTTCTTTGAAAAATTCAAATAAGCCACTTCAGAGCATAATAATGTACATACTTTTTTAAAACTATGCATTTTAAATTGGTTAAATACTTGGACGTATTATTATTACATGTATAAAGAAAACTGTAAAGAGAGCTTCAATTACAGAGGTTGTTTTTATTGATTTTGTCGTAAAAAAATTAGTTATTGACCTTAATTTTATCATAACTCACTAAATTTTTTTCTAGTGACTTTTTTTGTTGAAAAGTCTGATTATGTACTTTACACAAGGTTTGATGATTATTTCCTTAAGGATTCAGCATTTTTGCGTTATTTGACTTTGAATCTTACAAATTTTGCATATGACAATCAATCGTATCTCAGTTTGCATTGGTCGCAGAAAATGAATTATAAAATAATTTTGTTGGTCTTTTTAAAACCAACAATCTTGCCATATACAGTTTTTTGAATAAATGCATAATTCTCGAGATAAAAACCCATTAAACTTACAATTTTTTTGTCGAAAATATAAATATATATATATATATATATATATATATATATATATATATATATATATATATATATATATATATATATATATATATATATATATACATATATATATATATATATATATATATATATATATATATATATATATATATATATATCATATATATATAAATATATATATATATATATATAACTGAGATTAATTTATTCTTGTGTATAGGTTTATATATTAGTATATTAAGTAAAACGCTTCGCTTTGACGTTTCGCCCCATATACTGGGCTTTTTCAAAAAATGTTTTTTATTCAGTACTTTAACCTAAAAACAGAAAAAAACATGCTTACATTGTATACTAGTTGTTAAAATTTCATTAAAACACGAAAACACATAACTCCACAAAAACACTACTTAAATTATTCAAAAATTTTCCAAACAATTACGTAATTTTTTTTATACAATAATAACAGAAAACAATAACATTTTTTTAAATAAAAATTATACGAACCTCGAAGAATCATTCTAATAATCTTACTGTTTAAAAATTGTTTGTTGCAGACAAGATGTGGAATGTATTATTTTTTTAATATAAATTTAATCCCTTAGTTTTTATATGTATAAGGCGGCCTATTGTTAGTTTTGGTAGTTTTTAAGAGGAGTAATAAAAATTGTATATACATGGTGGTGTAAAATTATATTATATAACAAGTTAAATAATTAAGTTATGATATATTTGACTGAGATTACTAATGTCTTGCTTATCGTTAACAGCATAAGGTTCTTTTTTATGTAAATCATTTCTTTAATCAGAAGTTTTTATGGTGAGGTTATATAGGTAAAACAACTCAATACCTCGATAATAGACTCAATGGACACAAATATACAAAAAGCCCAGTATATGGGGCGAAACGTCAAATCGAAGCGTTTTACTTAATATACTAATATATAAACCTATACCCAAGAATAAATTAATCTCAGTTATTGAAAAATGGTTTAAGAAAAATAAAAAGTTATAAATATTGCAAGGGTTAAAATGCAAGTTACATCAAAATCTACATTCCTGGAAACAGTACGAACAACCTACGGAATAGAATGTGCAGATAAAATGAAGACTTTATCCAAAATGAATGACAAATTGGCAAAAACAAAAGAACCGAAGGATTTTTTTGCTCAGATGTAAACATATGGATGTCCACCCAGTTTTTTAAATTTTAACATATCACATATTAATTTTACAGGTACGTACCTCGAAGAAAAATTTAAACATATTATAAGTAGCACAAAAAATAAAATTTTAAATCTTACAATTACTGAAACTACAAATACTATATCTAACTTGGAATCGCATATTAAATTATTAAACACAGAACTGAAACAAATATTACCGCCTAACACGTTTGATAGTTTTACTCACTATGAAAGAATAAAACAAGAAAAAAATATTTAATTGCATTAAAACAAAAAACCAAAAAAGCTCTCAAATTTAATATCAAAAACATCAAAATTGGACATTAAGGTGAACACTTCAAATTGGCTAATGAATATTTCTGATAAACCTATACCAGAAGATATTGCTGAGGTTCTAGCATTGGGCGATAGGTTTTCCTTGCCGATTGTAAACGAGAGTAGTTTTCCCACAACAGAATATATAGCATACGTGGAATCTGCAATACATGACAAACCAAATGAAATCAAAGATTCCATCCGAGCAAGTGTAGTTAATGTCATAACCAATCACAAAATTAAATTAAGACATAAAAACATTAAACAAAATCATTTTCAAAGTAAAATTAGAAGCAATTAGTCGCGCCCAAAATATACGGACTGCCTAAACTACATAAGAACGGCATTCCATTGAGACCTATTGTATCGTGTAGTCAGTCTCCCTTTTACAAACTATCTAAATACCTTAGTGATTGTCTAGCTAAAATAACTTGTAAGAACGACTACTACATCAAGGATTCTTTTAGCTTTAAAGAATTTATTGACTCGACTAAAATACCTAAGATCATAAACTAGTGTCCCTTGATGTTGTTTCTCTTTATACCAATATACCTAACGATCTTTTATATCAAATAAATAAAGAAAAGTGGAGTTTGCTAAAAGAACACACTTTTCTTGATCAAAACACATTTATTGAAGGTGTAAACTTAACATAAACAAATAGCTATTTTCAATTCGAAGACAAATTTTATCAACAACTTGATGAATGCGCAATGGGTTCACCCATATCATCAACCGTTGCACAACTCGTCATGGAATATGTAGAGGAAAATGTCATAATAACATTCCAATAACCTTTTTTAAAAGATACGTTGACGATTGTCTGACATCCGTACCAGTAGACCAAATTAATAACTTAGTGAGTTCTTTTAACAGTTTCCATCCTAAAATCCAATTTACATCAGAAGTAGAAATAAATAATGAAATAAATTTTCTTGACCTAACTTTAATAAGAAACCAAAATAATGAAAAACTAAAAACCAAATGGTATACGAAAACTACGTGGTCAGGACGGTATTTAAATTATTATTCAAACCACCCAAATTCGCAAAAAAATAGTGTAATTATAGGCATAACTGACAGGGCGTTGATGCTAACTTCACCAGAACTCCGCCCACAAATTTTAAACAAAATCAGAAAAATCCTTTGAGAAAACAACTTTCCGATAAAACAAATCAATAAAATTATTAAACAACGCACTTTTAAATTATATGATAACAATAAAAACAACAAAAATACATTCTAGCAAAACATGACATAACTGTATGCCTATAAGGCTCATAATCTTCTGTCATCTTTAGTTACACCCTTAAAAAGCCAAGTGCCCAAGACAAAAAAATCTAATGTTGTTTACTCTATTCCTTGTTTAAACTGTCCAAAAAATATATATAGGTTAAAACAACTCAATACCTCGATAATAGACTCAATGGACACAAATATACAAAAATGCCTCTACCGCCTTACACAAACATGAAAGTAATTCAATTTTTAAAAATACCGAAATCCTGACAAAAGAACCTCACCATCAAAAATTTCTGATTAAAGAAATGATTTACATAAAAAGAACCTTATGCTAGTTAACGATAAGCAAGACATTAGTAATCTCAGTCAAATATATCATAACTTAATTATTTAACTTGTTATATAATATAATTTAACACCACCATGTATATACAATTTTTATTACTCCTCTTAAAAAACTACCAAAACTAACAGTAGGCCGTCTTATACATATAAAAACTAAGGGATTAAATTTATATAAAAAAATAATAATACATTCCACATCTTGTCTGCAACTAACAATTTTTAAACAGTAAGATTATTAGAATGATTCTTCGAGGTTCGTATAATTTTTATTTAAAAAAAATGTTATTGTTTTCTGTTATTATTGTATATAAAAAAATGACGTAATTGTTTGGAAAATTTTTTTGAATAATTTAAGTAGTGTTTTTGTGGAGTTGTGTGTTTTCGTGTTTTTATGAAATTTTAACAACTAGTATACAAATGTAAGCATGTTTTTTTTTGTTTTTTAGGCAGCAAGCAAGACATTAGTAATCTCAGTCAAATATATCATAACTTAATTATTTAACTTGTTATATAATATAATTTTCACACCACCATGTATATACAATTTTTATTACTCCTCTTAAAAAACTACCAAAACTAACAATAGGCCGCCTTATACATATAAAAACTAAGGGATTAAATTTATATAAAAAAATAATAATACATTCCACATCTTGTCTGCAACTAACAATTTTTAAACAGTAAGATTATTAGAATGATTCTTCGAGGTTCGTATAATTTTTATTAAAAAAAAGATGTTATTGTTTTCTGTTATTATTGTATATAAAAAAAATTACGTAATTGTTTGGAAAATTTTTTTGAATAATTTAAGTAGTGTTTTTGTGGAGTTGTGTGTTTTCGTGTTTTTATGAAATTTTAACAACTAGTATACAATGTAAGCATGTTTTTTTCTGTTTTTTAGGTTAAAAGAAATGAATAAAAAAATTTTTTTGAAAAAGCCCAGTATATGGGGCGAAACGTCAAAGCGAAGCGTTTTACTTAATATACTAATATATAATCCTATACCCAAGAATAAATTAATCTTAGTTATGGAAAAATGGTTTAAGAAAAATAAATATAATTATATATATATATATATATATATATATATATATATATATATATATATATATATATATATATATATATATATATATATATATATATATATATATATATATATATATATTATATCTTTGATATAAAAGTTATTTAAGACAAACGATTATTTTTTAAAAATTTTAACCCCTGTAGTTTCCAAACTAAGACTTTTAGGACATATGTTAATATAAAGTTTTTTTATTTCTAATTGAAGAACCAGCACTTAAAGTTTGTCGGTTATGTATATGTATATATATACATATATATATAGATATATATATATATATATATATATATATATATATATATATATATATATATATATATATATATATATATATATATATAAATATATATATAGATATATATATGATTTATTTATCTTTGTTAAACCATAAACCAATAATTATTTATTTATTTTTCTTGGGTATAGGTTTTTTGTTAATAATTAAAACTATATATATATATATATATATATATATATATATATATATATATATATATATATATATCTTAACATAAAATTTATAAAACATGGGTTGGTTAGGACCAAAACCGACAATTAGATCCGCAGTGGCAAGAAGCATTTTTCGAATTTTTACGGCCTCCCGCAGTAAACAAATGAATGGACGGACAAACATGCGCACTTAAAAGCCGTGGCAAAACACAAACATCGGCAGCCCGTACCCTCCGTCCGCGGTCTGACCATGACGCTCATTAGCTACCGTACTCCGAACAGAAAACCAGGACGCCGCACAGTGGCCGATTGTTGTTAAAACGTGGCATAAATTAAAAGAAGATCAAAAATGTTGTTTTATCATTCCAAAATTACAAACACACACATTATAATCATTTTAAGTGGCAAAAGCTTTATTAATATCTTAATAAGTTTTATACAGGATGTTTGGAAACTTGGCATGAACGACAACCTATATACAAGATTCCATAGTATCCATACTATTGAGAATTTTGATTCCAAACAAAAACTATGTTATAGACTGCTATTTTAGCTACTTTTAAAATTATTTTGAAGTATACAGGGTGAGCCAAAAAACATGGCACACCAAAAACAGGTTTTTAAATGGGACACCCTGTATATTTTTGCATTTTTCGAATCTAAATAAAATTCTAAGGACTTTGGCATTCCTATACCTAAAGTTAATAGTTTGGGAGTTATTAACAATTGAAAAGCGGAATTTTTGAACTTTGACGATTTACCAAGCAAAAATTTTAACTTATGGACACTTGTCATAGTACCAATGATATGTGGGTAATAGTTAGGGACAACGACAAATGGACCCAGTTTGTTTACGTTTGAGATTTTGTCATTAATACATTTCAGTAAAGCCCTAAAATGCTGTTTGCCAAATTAAATTTTGCCACTCTAAACTCGCTAACAACAAGTTATTATTGGATAAACCTATATTAAAAAGATTTCGTAATATAACTTATTAAATAAACATTAAATATATTTATATCATTTTTAGATATGATAATAAACTAAATATTTTCATACATTATTAGTTATTATCTTTTTTTAAAGCTAATTTCTTACAATGCATGCTTTATTTGTCAAGCCCGGCAACGCCGCCCAGTGGTTTTTACTGTATCGTAAACCAAACATGAATAAACTCTTCCTGAGGCTTGCGAGTGATGCCCTCTTTATCGCTTCTGTTGGTTTCTGTCATTTGACAATGTAGCCAGTGACGTGGCTAGAGGTATCGGGGCCCATTCTATTTCAGTAAGTTAATGTATCTTTGTTAAAAAACAAAAATTGAAAGCAAAAAAGACCCTTACCTCCAAACGGGTCCCTTTCTTATATATTATATAGTTTGTATGGTCGTGGCCCCCCTTTTTGACTTTTTTCTAGTCAAATAAAGTTAACAACGAAAAAGAAACTTATACCTTCTTTTCTATACATACACCCTTTTGGAAGGCCTCTTCTAACTGAGGGTCCGGGGCGAAACGTGCCTCCTCGCTACGCTAGTGAATTTGTGAAGCAAAAAAATGATCAGATTTTTTATAGTATTTTTTGATGACTAGAAAGTGAATATGGGTACTCATTAGGCACCTCACTTTACAGTTAAATAGAGACATTTTATTTAGGGGCGCTACTTGATGTGTTTTTAATATCTTTAACAGCTTACAATAATCGAATATTTAAACTTATTTAAGGTTGCCCAGCGATACAGAGTGTAGAAATATATGAATTTGAGCATTAGAGTTGGAATTAGAAAATAAAGTTTTACCCAAAACTTAAACGTATGTAGGGAACATTTTAGAGACACAATTAGAAAGGATGGCCTTCGCCTCTTAAAAAAAAGATGCAATTCCCGAAAAAATTATGCGAATTGCAAGATTTTGTACATTTTATGATTATATACTTTTATCAAGTTTTAGAGTATTATAAACTTTTGTAATGTACATGTGTTTTTATATTGTTATATTTTATTATATAAAATATAAGTTCTTACAATAAATAGTGTTCTTTTAATTCATGTTTTCAATTATAGCCCAATCATTTTTTCTCAGCACGGTTTTATTGTAAAAATCGCATTCACCGTTTACACTTATAAGCGCTTGAAATTTGGTATAAATTTGCTATATCTAGAACGGTTTGGCCAATTTTTAAAAGCAACCTAGCGTTAAGTAGATAATCAAAGGGCCTTTAAGACGAGGTGCCACATGACCCCTCTTTCCCTTAGAAAGAAAAAGTTGATAACACGCCCTTTACATTTGTGAAAGATATTATGGATGCGGTGTATACCTAATAACAAATTATATCAATAAAATCAATATCCTTGTGTTATATACAACAAAGTTGGGGTAAATATCTAAATTACAATAATATACATAGAGAAATAAATAATATACCACAAAAGCTAGGTGTTAAAAAATGATTTAACTAAATGTGCTTCACTATTATAGCTACAAAAAAACATAAATCAGGTTTCTTCTTTTATAATATCTATGTCATTTTGTATAATTATTGATATTTAAATATTTTTAATAAAAACGGTATTTATTTTTTTACTATCAATAATAAAAAATAATTACTTATACGATTAAAGGCTGGTAATACGACTTTGTTGCATATTATCGACCAAGGTCAAAAAGTAGGTCCGCCAATTTCATTCAGCGTTCTCTTTACCTCCCCCTTGCCTATTAGGATTGTTGGCATAATGTTTATCATAAAATTAGAAATGAATCGCTTGTTCGATTTATCGTTTTTAGGGATCACTGGACCATTTTTCCAAGTCAATACTAACAACCTTATTTTTCGTGAGTAGTTTCATTTTGACGAGACGCCCAATTATTTTTCCTTCGACAATTTCTGTTGGTGGTAGCTTACAGGGGTAGCAGGAATTAAATGTGTTGATATGACATACTGGGTTAGTAAAAAGTACTGTATCTTTTAAATATTTTTAAAACCGCTAAAGCTATATTTACCAAATTCGGTGTCTAAGGTGTTTTGGACATGTGGAATCAAATAGTGATTTCGGCACTATTGCCAGCTCTCCCAAATTTGTGCCACACTAATTTTTTGTCAGTATTTTTACTCGACGGATCAAATTTAGTAATTTTTAAATTTTCAAAATTTTATCTCTACTAGTTGGTGAGATATGATTTTGGCAAAGAGTAATTTAGGGCCTAAATATCTTTAAAACCGCTACAGCAGGTTTACAAAATTTAGTATCTGGGGGTGCGCGTCTCAATTCTGATATGTGACATGCTTATCCTGTGGCACATATCAGGTTTGACAATCGCACCGACGATATTAAAAATGTATTACAAACAGGGATTTTCTCTGTTAATTTTCAAGAGAATAATCTAAATAAACCAAAAAATTATTATTTGTCCTATAAAATGTAAGGTTTTATCAAGAAATCCCCTTTGACCAACATGTATGGTTAAGGAAGTCGTGAAAAATAACCACTAACCAGCTGATATTTTTCTGTTGATTAAATAATATTTATATAATTTAACCCCCACATTGTCCTTCAAATTGCAAAGTACTACATTTTGGTTTTTAAATATTTATCAAATTAACATAATAAATTTCTGTCACGCCTGTACGCTACCACCAACGAAAATTGTTATGAGAAAAACAGTTGGTGGTCTCTTTAGAATTAAGCTATTTACAAAAATTAGCCTTTTGGTTATGATTTTAAAAAATGGTACAGAGATTCCTAACAATAACTAAATAATTTTTAACTGTTTTTCATGGGTATACAGCTTTCAGGAAGCCGCTATTATGCAGGATGGGAGTATTTTTTTTATTTTATGTATGCATTTTTGACAGAAGTAACAAAGTCAATATTTTGCTTTTACCATTTATTTGATTCCTTTATCTTTTTCTACAAAAATGGAAAACTTTATTTAAATCGATACCTACCTTCTACCATTCCTAATAGGGGACACTTTATTTTTGGAGCTTAAAAAGACGCATGTTTTGGTAATAAAAACATAAATATTAATTATAGCTCCCAAAATAAAAAAGTAACAGTTTTTTAAGAAAAGGATAAATAAAATAAATATGAGTTGAAAATAAAAATACAAATTTAACTTAAAAGAAACCATTTGAATTTATCTCATTGGTTACACAAAGTCAGTTATTTTTACAACTAACACTTCAAAAATAGCATTAGTACAAGTAAACCCACAACATTGAACACTCTTTAGAAAACACCTAATGCCGAAGTTTTTAGAAATTCCGTCCATATGCACTTTATTTGCACAAAAATCTTCTTTTAGTGGATTTAAGGACGCTACTTTATGTTGTGTTTCCAAGGAAACTTGTTTACCACTGTCACTTTTATCCTTGTAACTTTCTTATTATATACCCTTATGCCGTAGGATTCATTTGATTACTAAGAAATTTCTACACCATTAAAACTTATAAATAATGTATAGAGCATTAAAGCTTTCGGCTTTTTTGTGTGTGGGGTTTTAAGATGTCCTTGGTATAAATATACAGTGCTTTTTTAAATGTCCTTTTCTCCTTTTATTTTTTGAACGAATAATTTAAAAAAGTAAAACTTTGAAATTTAAAATTGAATAATAAATACAGTAGACTAGGAATCTTGGGCGATGCCTATTTTAGGGTACTGCGCATGCGTCAAATCTCTGACGTCATATTTAGGAATCTTGTTTGACGCATTATTTAGGGCGTGGCCAATATCTGTCAAATGTCATCTGTCACCTGTCCCTTGTCATATCTGTCACTTGTCACTTGTCAACTTCTCTCTGACGTCACTAACCAGAACTTTAGGAATCTTGTGCTACATCA
The DNA here is from genome assembly GCA_014170235.1 of Listronotus bonariensis. Taxonomy (NCBI): domain Eukaryota; kingdom Metazoa; phylum Arthropoda; class Insecta; order Coleoptera; family Curculionidae; genus Listronotus; species Listronotus bonariensis. The sequence goes on from JACEGR010001072.1 coordinate 44,452, forward strand.
TATTATCCATCCAACTGCTGCTGCCTTGCGCATTCATCAACGGACTTCACGCTGAGGAAATAATTACGTACCATAATAAATTTAAAAAAAGTCCAAACGCAGATGCCAGGACTCGAACCGTGGACCTTTGGATCAGTTGTTCATCGCCATAACCATGTCGCCACAAGAGCTATTAAAATAGAACTGTTAAACAATGTGAAGTAGGTGGTGGTGGTATATTTAATCAACAGTTAGCTTATACATTTACGTTTATGCGTCTAATTGTCAACATAACTTTACTGTTAGATATAATTGTTAACATAACCCCGTCCTCCGGAGGAGCTTATTATCTCAAAATCTCTAACGTCAGCAATTATTTAGGAATCTTGCGCAACGCGTTATTTAGGGCGTGGCCCCTACTATCTGTCAAACCATAAGTGTCATCTGTCAAATGTCAAATGTCACCTGTCGTATGTCAAAAATCACGTGACTTAGAAAATGGCCGCCATGCGTAGGATACTTGCGCTATGGTCATAAATTGATCTGCGCAAACGCGAAAATCCCAGGTTGTACCGTTCGAGCGCTATCGACAAAAATCGTAATTTAACCCTGCTGACTCATCATGGAGAGCGGTTTAAATTTTTTAAATATAGTATTACGTCATACCTATCGAATAGCGAAAACCGCATGACGCCATCTTTAGCCATAAAGGCGTTACAGCTGTTTAAAAATAGTTGAGAGATATCAACCAGCGATTAGAACGGTAACCCGATAGAAAATTAATCATTGCTGCCTTATTAGTAGACTTAGAAGAATGAAACTTGGCAAAAGAATAGTCGACGACGTTTCGCCAATTATTTTAAGGTCAAACTTGTCAAACGTCAAACCTGTCAGGGTCTTACGCATGCGTTAAAAACAGCGCCTGTCAGCTGTCAGCTGTCACATGTCATATCTCGCAAATCACGTGTCTGCTTACGTGTATGAGATAAGGCATTACGCATGCGCGAAAAATGATGTCAATATAACCTAGAAATAAGGCGTTGATTGAAATGACTGACTAACTTTATACGGATAAGCCTCCGGCCCCGCGCCTAGGGCTCCGGGCCCCACGTTTAGGGCTCAGGGCTTCACGTCTAAGCCCTGGGGGCCCCACGATCGCAGTAAAGTTAGCTTCATACGTCATTACGTTAAACTAGCCAACATAACCTTAAAGTTAGTTTAGGTTTTTAGACATGCGCAAAAAATGATATCAACGTAACCTCAAACTTGGGGCCTTACGCATGCGCGAAATAAAATGACGTCATACGGCAAGCTTATAATAACATACCCTAAAATTTTAATCTATCTTAGAGTGGTACGCATGCGTCAACATAACCTAGAAATAGGGACGTTGTCCGAATATGCAATAAAATCGTCATTTCCGGTTGCAACTTCCGGTCGTCAAAAAGTAGTCTTTTTTGGGTTTAAACGAAAGATCTTAACTTGTAGAATACTAAATTAACATTTTTAACAATTTTTATTTTACAACTTTCTTATTTACAAATATTTTTAAAATTTTAACTTATTTAGATTCCTTGAAGCCTCTAGATACCGAATCTGCAATAAAATCGTCATTTCCGGTCGCAACTTCCGGTCGTCAAAAAGTAGTCTTGTTTGGGTTTAAATGAAAGATCTGTCAGCTGTCACATGTCATAATAGATGAAAACCAATTGTCTGCCGTTATTATTTTGTCTTTTCCACTGGTTCAATTAGACGCAGAACAGCTTGTGTAGGTTTTAACATTTTTTTCTTCTGGGGATAATTTTCAGCATAGATATAGGAATTGTAGAGGTATATATTTTAGCATCATCACATAAGTTTGATACCGTACTTTGCCAGCTTATTCGGCATATACATTTTAAAAGAATATCGTCCTCGAAAGCTAATTAGCATCTCATCAATACACGTGTTTTGGCCTAAATTAAAACATTTTTGAGAATACTCAATGAATCTGTTAAACATAAAAGATATGGCTGCAGCTGGATTTTCTAGACTACGATGTTCCCTTGTTTTAGCGTCATCAATATTATGATGAAGAGTTTTAACGGCTGTATTTGGTTCCTTGAAATGCCATAAATATCCGTCCTTTCCCTCATAAGTAATATCTTCTTCGTCATGCATTCTATCGTCATCAGAATGCGTCCTTGTAAGTTCTGGTTCATATCCCACTTCTTTATCATCAGAACCCTCCTTCTCAGAAGTTGAACTATGTCGGTCTTCTTCCATAGTTTGGTTTTCAGGTTGATTTTCATCGCCGGAGTCTACTATATCAGAAGATTTATACTGGTCTTCGTCAGATAATTCATCATTTCATTTTAAAACTGTGTCGGCATAGTTTTCGTCTAAGTACCTTACCCTTTTCGAGGTAAAATTCATATTCTAAAACAAAAGAACTAAGTAACAATCATTTTTGAAATCATAGCTCCTGCTCATCAAATATACAAAAACATATTTAGCTATCTTCGGTGGACACAAAAGTCGATAATTTTTTAACCTACACAATATTTCTACTTAGTTCGTTATGTAAAAGTAAAATGTACCATATTTTAATATTATATATAAATAAAACTTACCAATAATAATAATAAACAACACAAAAATTATTTTAACAGTATATGTAAAACTAACGGTACCCGAGACTATCGGTATCCGCGTGTACTTTTAGATTTCCTTTCGTAGAGGCAAATTATTTAACTGAGCGTCCCACCACTTGTCCTGTCTGCCTGTACTATAATGCAACGAAGATAGACCAAGACACAAGGCGGCAGGGTTGTATTTGGAGATTTTATTAATATTTTAATTTCATGTAGCGGTATGTGATACCGTGCTCTCGGGTTAAGGGTTAAATTCTTGCCATTTGCAGGCATTGCAAAATTCGCTGTAAAAACCTTTTTGCCTACCACCACTAAAGTTTTAAAAATACCTATTTCATTGCATATTAATCATTTGTTTTTTTTTTTTTGACAATAGGCTTAAATATTAAATAAAACGGTTTTACCACAATTATTATATTAAGCCTTTTTATCTATCAGTGACCAAACAGTGTAAGTAACTACGTTAGTACGAGTATGCAACATTTCGATGTAGCTACATTTAAAAATGTGTTACACCAAAATAAAAACATAACTGTGTATTTTAAAAGTAATTCAAATTTTTGCAAAAAAAAAAAGTTTTAATTAAAGTAGGATTTAAAACTAAATAGTTAGACACAACTTTTGATTCTCTAGAACTTTTCCTTTTAAGATTTTTTAACATTTTTTTAAATAAGGGTACTTTAGTCTTAAACAGTTTTCACTTTTTTGGGTATGTATCTCCTTGAACTTTAAGTAAAAGCTAATTGAATCGGTATAAGCAGAAAGGGCACATGTCAAAATAACACATTTTTGGAAATTTAAAAAAAATGTTTTTTGACATATCAAGTTTTAATTCACTATTTTAGTTTACTTAATTTATTGCAAAGGGTAATTACCAATATTTATACTATGTAATTAGGTTTCTAAATTTATTTTTAACTTGTAAAGGTTATTTTTAAAAAGTGACATGTGCCCTTTATGCAAAACAAAAACAAATTGAATAACTCAAACATTATTTTATTTATAACTAAAAAGAAAATAAACATATTTCAAGGTTTCACTCATCATCTTCTTTATCTTGAGAATTGGTGGTAGGCCACAGTAGAATAGTGTCGAAGAAATGTTTATGTTCTTCTTCAACAAAGGCGCTGCACTTCCTAATATGGGCCATTTTATTGGCTTTTATGGGGACTTTGCCACTAGGGTATGCTTTTATGGAAGGTAGGGATGGGCTAGAGCTTACAATAATTTTACCAGGTTGAGACAATTTAAACGTGTGTGACACTAAACCGTCAATAAATTGGTAGGCTTGTACCTGTCCTTTCAATTCAGAGCTATATTTGAAACATGAAAAAGTGCTAATATTGAAGGTAACTCTTTTATTACGTGGGAGATTTTTTGATTCTTCAGAAATAGAAGTTTTTTATACAATTTAGGCCACCAAATTTTAAAATCCAGTATATCTGTAGTATCGACTTCTTTAACAGAAAATTTATTACAATTTTTTGAGCTGCTGGTAACAATAAGTTCCGTGATTTGATGAACCGTAGATATTCTCTCATATTTCCTCAAATTTTTTTTTACCAGGGCAAAGTCCCTGTCACAGGGAAGAAAAGAATGTCCCCTGACCGGAAAATAATGAATTATCTTTTCAAATAGACCACAATCTGTAAGTGCCAGGAGCATTCGAATTACTGTATGGTTTTTATTTTGGCCCCAGCAGTTATCACTGAAGATATGTAGTTCTTTTTGATTTTTCTGAATTCGTTCAAGTAATCCATAAGAAATGTACAAATCTCATTTGCTGTTTTTCTGGCCTGTCCTTCATGGTATATGTACATTCTCGCTTGATTATTTTTCAGATTATGTATGCAAAAAACCGATACTGTTAACTGTTGGTAATAAAAAATCTCACCAACCGGTGATTTTGGCAACTGGACATTTTGCATGTAATCAAATGCCAGAGCCAAGACATCTTCTGAATCTGCTTTTTCCTCAGTTAAGCATTTTAATTTTAAGTAAAATTTTTTACTTTTTCGTTTATGGACCATCAATTCCGCCACGGCTGTTCTTTTAGCAGTATCATTTAGGCTCTTATTTTTTATTTTATTGTTTAGCAGCTCGCAAGTCGAACAAACATCAATCTGCGGTCTACCAAAAGAAAGGTTGAAATTATCACGAAAAAAACATCGGTAAAAGGAGAAGCTCAAAACAATATTTGGATATTTTTGTTGAAAAAGCTTATGCATAGTACGAATGTTCAACTCGCTATCCAAATATTTCCTTTCTTGCCCAGAGTAGTGGCTTATTTTTACAGGAAAAGATTGAATATGCTCCCGGACTAAGTTCCTGACCTCTTCCGAAAAGGCATTCGCGCTTGGTTGTTTTCCTCGTAAATCTCTAGGAGATTTTCCTTGCTCAGTCAGATTTTCGATTCTTCTAATACGCTTATAAGTGACTGAATGTAAAGACATAAAAGCTTTCAGACAAACATTAACTTTATCAGATCCTTTAAATGCATAGAACTTAAAAGTCTTTGATTTTGGTTTGTGTATCTCACCTTGTCGAGGACGGCGCTGCTTTATGTTTAATACCTGAATAAGGCCCTGTAGGAAGATGTCTTGTTCGTCTTTGGATTGAAAAGAATAGAATCGTTGGAAAATTTGCAACTTCTCATCCTCACTGAACTTCTCATAGCATTTTAACCTACAACTAAAATAATATTAAGTTAGATTTTTATTATAAAACTAAACTTTCATAGAAATTACCTGCAAGGGGGCCTCCTATTTGCTTTGCAGGAACATTTTTACCGGTGGAACTTGTATAAGACTTGCCTTCTACCCTTGCTTTTTCCTAACATTACGGTCATATTTAGAAGGATCACTTTTACGTTTTTTTCGCGAATTTCACTATTTTCCTCCATTTTACATCAGCACGTGTAAATTGTATTGTAAACAAACTAAGAAAGACGACGCAGTGACGATAAATCTAAAAACAAATCTAGAGGCGCTTGCATCGATATCCCCACCAATAGCACTTTGCAAACCTTATGCATAAAGGCAACATGTCAGTGACATGTTTCCTTTATGCGAAACACCGTGTGAATATCTTGTTGGTTTTATCCATATAGCAAACCATGACATGTATCATTATTACATATTTCAATGTGTTGAGGTAAAAGAACCCTATTTTTGTTAAAACATGAAATTGGCCAAAAAATGACATGTGCCCTTTCTGCATATACCGATTCAATTATTCCTAGTAAAGCAGTTTTATTGTCCGAATAATAAAAGACAATAAAATTTATGATATTGAGATAGAAGCAAAAACTGGATATATTCAAGATGGACGCCATTTTTTCTTACTTGCCATATTTTTATTAAGGTAGACTTTTGATATAATATGATACAACTCACTATGTGTCTAGCTTTGTCCCTAATTAATTCTGTCTTACCCTATTGTAGGCTGCTATGTTTACTGTATTAGAATACCTTGTTCAGAAATGGCACAACAAAAGAAACAAAATTTGGCCAATGTTAAGATATTTCTTAAAGTCAGGCCTATTCTGAACTGTTAGTAGAGGTAGTTTAAAAATTACAGATTTTTTTAACCAACAGGATGAAGTTAAAAGGTTTTTGGATTTTGGAGTTTTGTAAAAGTAAAATATCTCACTAAAGTTTATCGGAATTTATAATTTAAATTTATTTTTAATTTACCATTATCTTATAAAACTGTAACTTTATTATTTTAAAAGCTATAATTATGTGTTTAATACCAAAAATGCATCTTTTTAAGCTCCAAAAATAAAGTATCCTTGTAACTTTTTGTTAATGCATAAATAAAAAGTTATGAACTTAAATTTAAAAAAACAAGATGGCGGACAATTGTTTTATATTTGGAATCGTGATAGACTCTTAATATGTTAATCTAGATACTGTTTTCTGCGCATTGAAAAAATAGCTTGTCTCTAATTTGTTCCATTTTTAATATTTGGAACCGTGCGATCGTGGTAGACTCTTAGTATGTTAATCTAGTGACTCTTTTCTCCACATTAAAAAAAAGAATAGCTTGTTTCTAACATTTTTCCCCTTACCACATTATAAACTGGTATTTTATGCTTTATTTTGTTTTCTGGAAGATTGCGTTTAAACAAAATATTATTTGGCTTTTCTTCATGATAAAATAAAAAGTTTATTTAACAATTTTAAGAGAATTAAAACTTTTATATACTATGAAAAACTATTCTGTCCTTGCACAATATATTAAAAATTAAGATTACTTTAAAAAATAAAATAATTAAATATTTAATATCGTATTTTTTTATATCAACTGGTCTGTTTCTTGTACTACCAGTCAAATAATTACAAGTGTTATGTCAAAATAGGACAATTAGCTATTTTTTGAGGTCTAGCTAATGGTTCAGCTTACGTTTGGCAGCCTCGTTTAAACATTCTGAAGTCGTTTCTATTCTACCACGTTTAGAATTAGATGACGTTAATGAAAATTGTTTAGATATTAATAATCGTGAATGTCTGGATGTTGGTAAAAATATTTGTTCTGAACAAAAAAATCTTAGGCGGCGTAGTCAGATTAAGCCTCCAGATCGTTTAGTGGTAGGTGTTTAGGAACAATTAGTTTACATTTTGTTTAAATTACTTTTTATTTTAGAATAAGGTAATTATGTAATATTGTTCACTTAAGGGGAAAGGTGTTGGATATTGTACTTTTACCTTTATCGAATAATAAAAAATGATAGTATGTTGAGAACACAAAAAAATATGAATATTTATCTTCGCATTTTGTATCATTTCCATTCAGTTAGAAATAAACCTTTTTTAATATTAGTACGTGCGTGTTTTATTTGTTAGGCTTATTCAAAATAATAATCCTAATACATAGAACTTATTTTATATTTAAACAATCATAAAATAATTTTAACCGGAATCCCTTAGACCTGTGTTAAAAAAATATTTAGGGATTGCAACTATCCCTAAGTAAATTTACGCTCCAGGTCATTTAACGAAAATACGTTCGGTCGTGTTCGGTTCGGAACCGTCCATTTGTAATTTTAGGGGAGACATTTTTTGCTACTTAACCACCTGAAATGTAACCTTCTAGCATGGGTCAGACGCACTCTCAAAATCTTAAATGGAAAGAGGGGCAAGCAGTACTTTATTTTGAAGGTATCTTGACCCTAATTTTAACTGCCAAGTTAAAAGTTTCCGCTTATATTTCCGTTGATATGACCGCTTGTTAAAATTTTGATTTTAATTTTTTTATAGTCTAATATTAAAATACCTATAGGAAAAAACTACTTTAAACAAAGGAGATATGAAAAGGATTAAACGATCTTTAAAATAATATATTATTCAAGAGTGTGACTCACCCCTAAAATTATAGGGTAAATCACACCGCGGCCCGAAAGATTATTTAATTTCTCATTTAGAAGATCGTTTTACCTTTATCATATCATCTGAGTTTAAAGTATCCTGCTTTTACAGGTATTTTAGTATCATACATTAAAAAATTTAAAATTCTGACAGCTGTCGTATGAACGGAAATATTAGCAGAGGCTTTAAATTTTCCAGTTGTAATAAGAGTCAAAAGACCTTTCAAATAAGGTATTTCTTAACTCCTTTTTCATTTAAAATTTTAAGGAAGATTTTGACTCCTGCTAGATGGTTGCAGTTCAGTGGGTCAAAGTAGCAAGAAAATATTTCCCCCAAAAATTAAAAATTGACGGGTCCGGGATGCGAATTTACAAAACCTATATCAGTTCAGTCAGGACGGTGACTGAACTCAAAAGAAGTCTTTGTTTGCAAAAACAATTACAAAGTCTACCCCACTTCGGTTCAAAAATTGACCATACTGGTGTAGTGTTTGTAAGTTAAATTTAAAGTAATTTTATAAGAAAAATCTATACTGTTTCAGTCATTTAAATATATTGTTTAAAGAACATAACGTAACGGACAAACATCTTATGACCTATGCGCTTTAAAAAAATAGTTTAACATAAATGTTGTATAAAACTTTAGGCACTATTGTAACGCAAAAACTATAGATATACAGGGTGTTTTCTTTTGTGGAGGTAGACAAAAGTTATTTTTATTTAATTAACATTTTTTTTTAATTTGGATTTTTTTATAAAGCATAATCACAATTGGCAATGCTCCTACTTTTGTTGCTGCAAAAATAAAAGTGACAAAGGTGCTATTTGTCACATGAATTACTGTGTCGATATAAATTATTTTATCTGCGTGATCTAATTTAAAAGTTTCATTTAGATATACCTCTAGTAGATTTTTGTATTTTTTAGTCTTTATCTTAAATTTTTCAATATCCCGTTCCCTAGTCCTTTCTCCATATTTATCAGACCCCTATTGTTGATAAAATTAAGTAATCTGTCTTTCAGTGAGGTAATAGACAGATTTTCTAGGAGCACATTAATGTCACTATTACAAACATAAGATAAAAAAACTCGTGATAGATTTTGGCTAAAGAAGCTGTCATTTCAGACTAAAAATAGGAAAGAAAAGGTTTTGTTCGTATCTTCATTGCATCCATATTAACTTAATGCTAATGCCACCTGAATTTGATAAAAATGTTTATGCTTAATTACTTTATTTAATCCTTGTTTTATAAGGTTGGATCATCTTAAAGTAACTTCAGAAATTTTAACGAATTTTTTATCTTTACTCGCTAAACAGTTATATACGAGTTTCTAGTAATCCCTGTTTTTAAGTGGGCGTCTATTATTTTTGCTCATTTAACACACATATAGCTTGCGAAATTTATAACAAACATATTTAATAAACACTTTTCCTACTATTTAGTTAGTGTTAGTATTACGAAAAAAGTATTTTATAACATTTTACAATATTCATGAATAGTTTTTTCTTAGTTAATTTGCATTTAAATTTATTTGTAAATCTCTCTTGATTCTTTTCCCTAAATTAAAGATAGTAAAAGTTACTTCCTACAATATTATTTATTATTTTTTTAAACATTTTTAAAAAACATATTCATTAAAACAATACAATTAAGTAATCCTAAAACTCACAGCGTAAAGCAATAAAAAATTATTAAGACATTACTTGCGGATTTCCCTTGAAAATAGTTACGACGCAAAGACTGAAACAGCCTTTGTAAAAGAAAATGCCGCAAAAATATATTTTTAATACTATACTAATATGGTTAATTTTTGAACCGAAACGGGGTAGACTTTGTAACTGTTTTTTGCAAACAAAGACTACTCGAGTTTAGTCACGGTCCTGACTGAATTGTTAAAAGTTTTGTAAATTCGCGCCCCGGATTGTTTTCTTAAATGACATGGAGTGTCCAAAATAAGCTTTGTTTCGTTTTTAAATGACTATCCTGTATCTTTATTTCGCAGAAAAGCCTAATAAGATTTTGTTAAAATTTATATTTTCAAAAAACAAAAAAGCTAGAAATAGACATTGCTTCCCAAAACACATTTATACCCCTTTTCTTTATTACTTTTCTAAACAGTTGCATTAAAATTAATTTTTAAAACAGGTATATATTAAACAATTTAAAAACCTTTTTAGAGCTTTAAAAATATTTAAAACTGTATTTGAAGTTTAATATTTAATGTAATGTTAAAAAGCAATTTACATTTTATACAAATAAGTCGTTTTGGAATTGACTTTATAAATTACCTTAGAAAAACTAAATACTTTTTAAAAAGTAAATTTTCAAATCAAAATACTTAAAATAAATTGGTTTTTCTTGGCCTAAATATGAAACCGTAAATAAACTTTGTTATTTTTTTTTTTATTAATCTTGTGTACTTATGTAGGTAATAACTAACTTGTTTTAAAAAACTAAAACTAATTGCTATTTTTTTTTATTCGGCATGAATTCATTTCGTTTTATTAGAACATTAAAAGGGGAGATTATTATCAATTGTTTAGAAGTATTAGGTTTAAATATAAAAATATATTATAATAAATTATTAAATATTTTATCAAAATTCAATAGCTTACTTTTAGCCTAATAAATTATATGCAGTTTTATATATATGCAGAAAAAAGGCCAAAAAAACTATAGGATTAAAGGGTCCAATTATTGGCAAAAGTCTGGCTGGATTTTTTGTTAGGCGAAAGGCGCAAAGCTTTGACGGGCCCCAGCATTATCCTACAAAATATAAAAATGTAAATATTCCGTCACTTTCACCACTGACGTTTTTCCGCAAGGCATGCGCACCTCCTCGACCATACGAAAACACCATGTGTTCAATACCAAAACGTAAAAACCTCAGGCTTTAGAAATCTTCACTCACAGCGTTTAGCCCCAGAAGAAAGAAGCCCCAGTTTAGCGTGAATCTTTTCTCGATACCCAAGGGTGCAGCAACGCTCGTACGATGCCTTCAGCCGCCTACCCGGGAAGTCTATGTAGACTTCTACGTAAACGTAAACCGCACTACTCGAAGACCGCGGAAAGAGTGGATACGAGCAACTAAATGTAAATAAATTATCCGAGAGAGAGATAGCTGCTGGGCCTTCCTTGTCGGTCTTCAAGAAAGGTAAACGCAGATGGCGCGTGAGTCGACTTCATCATTTACCCGCCAAATTCAAATTATATAGCTGTGCCATTTTACCTTTAAATTAAGTACTTGTCTTTATTTCTTAATAATATAAAATATTGGCTTTAGTTCAATAATTACACACATCCAATTAAAAATGTAATTTATTTGGTTTTTATAAAGATTTTTCTTTCAGATAACCATGTCATTATTACCTTAAATTAAATATATATATATATATTATAATATTTAAGCGTAAAACTAAAATATTTACTAAATATGAATTGTCATTGTACATGCTTTTTAATTCTAAACAACTTTTTTAAATAGCAATTTTAATAAAAATTAAGTTACTTTACTCTTAAGCAAAATTCATATTTTTTAACATATCTCGTGCAAGATTAAAAAAATAAATAATAACTACATTTTGAGTTTTAGACAATGCAGAACTTTTTATAAGGAATAACTTTTTTCCGTAAAATTAATAATAAAAAAGTTTTTCAAATAGTTGCAGCCTTTTAGACACACGCACCAAAAAAATATTTAATTACTGGGTCAAATTATCTAGATGATGCTATATATTTTTATACAGTGTGAGCCAAATTAAACTTGCACTCTTTTAACAAATAATAACTTTCTATCTGTTGCGCTCATCTCTTTCATTTTTGAGGGGCTAATGGGTAGATATGTTTTCTCTAGGTTTGTCAATTTTGGTCAAATAGATTTAAACAGGGCTGGATTTACGGGACTTTTTCAAAATGATGCATTAAACTTCGTTGCAAAAAAAAAATTATCTACCACTTGGCTAATACGTTTATTTTTAATTAACTCACTGTTAAGTTTGGTCAGCATCCAACTCAGTAACCATGGTAACCACACATTTTTGATTTTCAAAGACACAAAAAAGTTCTTTTTAAAAATCGAGGAAATGCTATTGGGGAACATTATTTATTAAAAATATTTATAATTTCTAAATCTTTAAATTGTTGACAAATTCGGTTTTACTGAATCATTTTCCATAGTTTGTCTATAAAAAAAAACGTATTAGCTAAATTAGATTTCTTTTGCAACGAGGTTAAATACAGTATTTTAAAAAAGCCCTGTAAGTCCAGTCCTGTCTTAATCTATTTGGCAAAAATTGGCAAACCTAGAAAATACATATCTGCCTATTAGCCCTTTAAAGATAAAAAAGTCGCAGCAGATAAAAGTTATTATTAGTTTAAAAGTGTGCAAGATTAGTTTAGCCCACACTGTATATAAATTGTAATAAAAAAATTAAAATGATTGTTTTTGTTAACTTTAACCCATTTAATACCAAGGCCAAAAATCGGAAATAATAGACAGCTTCTTGCTATAAATATTTATTAAATGGCACATAAGAACATGTTTGTATGAAAAAAAATGTTTTTCTTCTTATTTTAGGAAAAAATCTGGTGCGTGAACGAACCACTGGGTACAAAGGATAAAACTTTTTTTTAACAGTTAGCCTAACTTCAATTTTTTTTTAACTAAAACTATTTTTTACTACATATGCAATTATACAAACATAAAATGCTCCTAACTTAAAAACTTAATGTTTTATTTCCAAAAAAACAACTTTTATGGCTGGTGCGTAAACGAACCACTGGTATAATTCATACATTATTTTTGGTGATATTTTACAAAACAACCTGTATGTAAATGAACATTACACTTAGTGCAGATGTATATTGTATGACTATGACACACTCTACATCTGCGCCGTGACTTCTGAGCATGAGGAACCATTAGGTGGCCTTGATTATCAAATCGCAATTCATCGATATCAGCACCAACATTCCTTACAGGCCTATTAGTGTTAGATTTTAGAAGACGTAGAGCTATATATGACTTGAAATCTACTTGAGATATTTCATCTTCATTGACTAAGTTGTAAATTTTCCATGCATTTACTACCAAACTATCCAATGCATTGCAAAATATCGGCCACCACCATTTCTCTTTCCCAAAATTTGGCACCTATAGTTTGCAATGCCATTGTCGTGTAGATCTACCCCACCCATAAATTTATTGTATTGTGATATTACATAAGGCTGTTGAACAGATGTTTCTGCTCCTTCTTTTCTGTTATAACGCTTTACTCTGCTTATAGGGTCTACATTATAAACATTACTTCCCACCGTTACAACTGAATTGTCATTCCAACGCACTATGGAAATTTTCGATTCAATATCATAAGCAGCATCAAATGTACCACGATTAGATTTTTCAATGGTTTTAATGTCTGATAAGGGACAACGACTTGTTCGATTGTCTCGAATGGTCCCTGTTGCAAAAAAACCTTTTTGTTTCAAATGAGCAAAAGAAGTTTGAAGGAGGGAAAAGAAATTGTCAAAAAGATTTGATGATTAAGTGGTTTTTTTACTACAGAGAGTAAACTCATGACCACATCGCCTCCCAGACCCAGCTCCGAGTGCTTTTTGTTTTGGGCACCAGCATATGGGAGAGAATAGAAAAGGTAACCATTAGATGAACAAAGGCACCATGATTTAAACTGAAACGCACTGGCTTACCCTTTATAAACATTTTACAAGGGTGTCGACCAAAATAGTGGTACCATTTGTTCATCTATTGAAAAGATTAAAAGCAAATATACCAAACTGCAAATTTTTCGTATTGAGCAGATCAAAAAAGGCCTAACTTTGGCAAATTTGTCATTTTTGTCCAACAAACAATTGTCAGATAAGTGTAAATTTTGTTTTATTTGTTGGAATCTGTTCCTGCTCATACATTTTTTTATTATGTCAATTCCTTTATCCTCATCAGTTGACCAGTAATGCAGAATTCTAGGTAAAGAATGGTATCCCGAAAACAAAAGAATACCTATGAAATTCAAAAGTTCAGGTTTGGTCAACAGAAAGTCATGGCGATTATTGTCATGAGCATACTTTACAGAAAAATTCAACAAAAGATCTACTACATCATCATCGAAAAACAAAGAAAAAAAATGTCAAGGGGCGACTTCCCAAGAAGACAGTTTTTAAATTCTCCAGTCGACTGAAATTCTGTAGATATAGGTTCGTGAGTATAAGTTATCTGACCTTTTTCCACTTCGGTAGACTGGGAAACATCTCTTATATTTTTAGGAGCCAGCAGCTTGCTTCTTTTTAAAGCCAACGTTTCTTCATCTGAAGAATCCCATTCTGGTTCATTTCTAGGCCGTTTTCCCTTATTTATAACATTATTCTCGTGATCTGGAACGTATCACTCAAAGTTCAACTACGTCATTTGGCTTTTGCTATCTCGTAAATTATTATCATCATCAATCTCTCTTCGTCTGTCAATATGTCAACTTCAGGTGGAATATAGACAGCATCAATAGCTTCTGAAAATAATATTAGTTATTTGAGAGAAAGTAAAATAATTATAAGAAACATGTGAGTTCCAAGTATGATAAAATTACTAGCAGCGTGCCGTATAGGAGCCGGGACGCTCTCTTCCCCGCCCTCAGCTGCAACCCTGCCTCGTAACCACTATGTGCAATAGTAAATAGCATTTAAGGCACTTAAAGTGGCTTGCCCGCCGCCCTGCCCATTAACCTCACGGCACGCTACTGAAAATTACTTAAAGTAACTCACCAATTTCATTATTTTCAAGCTCAAAACTGCATCCTCCAAGGCCGCTTCTAGCTCTCTCTGTGTTAGAATTCGCAAAGGCATTTTTACAGAGCAGTTGTCACAAAACATGTAAACACTTCAAAGAATAACGGATACTGACAAAATGCATGTTCAAATTCGTCTAGACGAACCTCGTCGAGACAGGCAAAATTCAATTCTTATTACACCAATAAAACAGTGGTGCGTTGACGCACCACTTTATATTTCAAAGAAATTTATTGAAAAACATTTTTTTTAAACACTCTTAGACATTCCGATAGTAGAGCATTGTGTAAAAAGTTGTTAGTGACATGCATTTTGCGGAATTTGAGATAATTATTTTGGGAATGTTCGATACAAAATTAACAGAAAAGCAATCGATTTTTTATCAATATTTGTATAGCTATATTTTTGCACTTTACCAAGATAAAAACCTTCATTTTTAGGCGATATTTTTTTTTGTTTGTGCTACCTGAAAATCTGATACTTTATACAAAATGAAAAATTATGCCGCCGAGTAAAAGGCTCCAAGTGCAATAGCGGCTTAGCTCATTTGAAAATTCAGTTTCCTATTTAAATAACACAGCAAAAATTTTTTTCGGTTTCAACTTAATTTTTCGGCGTGAAAAAAATTTTTGGAAAAAACGCATCTATAGCTTTTGTAGGGCATAAAATTTGCTACAAAAGTTCCTCTGTGTAAATCCCCCGACCAACAGCTTCTGAGTTATAGAGATGCGAAGATCAATGTTTATTATACTTCACATCAAATCACTTTTTAAATCTAGATTTATTATTTTTACATCAAATCAAAATTTACTATAGACAATTGAACGCTTTTCTCGAGTCATTATATGATTCAGGTTTCTAATTTCAAAAATTACTCTTGAATAAAATAGTCAAAAATAAATTTCAATTAATGAATAAATATTTTTATTTTTACGTCAACTAACAATTTATCATATACATTAAGAAACTACTAATTTTTGTATTCCAAAAACCACTAACATTTAGTGAACAAATAAAAATTTTAATTAATAAATAATAATATCCAGAAGTGTAACTTTCCATGTTATTTATGAGTTTCTGTTGACATTAATGTTTTTTATTAGCATTAGGAAATTGCTTCCTATGCGTTGCCACAACTTGTAATAAGTATTGTTTCTGATCTTCATCGTGAGTTAAACTACGATTAAATGCTTCTATCAATTGTACTGCTCTTTCAGCAGCATCGTTCACCACGTGTAAACTTCGCAGAACTTCTAAACACTTATTATAATCTTTATTAGATTTCCACTCATTTGGATGTAATTTCAAAAATCCAGTCGGGAGTTTAAGTTTATCAAATAAAACTATTGACTGCTTTGATGCAAAATCGTCCAAATTTTTCGTAATGAAAGAACTAATTTCTACATTTTTAACATCGACGCGCTTGAAATTTTTATTTTTACAATTTTTTCGATCAATTGATTCTATGATTTTAATTTTAATTTCTGAGTTCACTTCATCATCAAAAAGTGATAAACAAATAAGTTCTTCAGACAAATACCAAAGATGAGTACTGAATTTTTTGAAGCTGCTACAGAAATCTTTTTATTAATTGTGCTATATTGCAATAAATTTTTCAAAAATTCCAAATCTTGTCGTGGAGCTTGAGTTGGAAGTGGTGCACCGTACCATGCTTTTATATACAATAATGCTATAAAAATACAAATGTGACGAAGTCCGTCACTTTCTCGACTGCTTAATGAAAATTGTTCCCTGAAGAGATACATTTTTAATGAATAAATGGCTTTCGAAAGCCATCGCGCATGGTGTGTCGGTCCAGGAGCTTTGAAAGTACTATTTCCTGTGAAACGGTTTCCCAAAAACACTGATGCCAATTCGAGTAGCTCACGATAGTCATCACGTGGTTGAACTTCCTACAAGAAAATAAATTTTTTTATAGTTTTGTATTTATATAATTATAAAAAAAATGATTTCTCAAATACCTGCAATTGATGAGAAATAAAGAGTAAGATAGAATCTTTCTTATCATTTATAATTGAGGCCACCAAAGGATCATCCAAGCCTGTTTTGTAGTTATTCTTGTTTATTTCTGGCCATTTCTGTTGAAACTCATTGAATTTCGGTACTTTGGGACCTGAAGTTACTGGCCAGTATAGTTCAAAAACACAACGTAGAACCAGTTCATATAAATGATGCCTGCAGGCCAAATTCAACAAACTTTTCCCAATTTTCTTTTCAATAAGACTACAAACACCACTTTTGACACCTATCAGAATAAGAACATTTTACACAAATGTGTCAAAGCACAAAAATTGTCTCAAAATTAACATACCAGTATTGACACTAGTAGTGTCAAAACATAACGCTCCAACTTTGTCAGCTAAATTCCATTCTTGCACCAATTGAAATATCACTTCAGTCTGATTAAAACCAGTTGACTTATTTAATTTCGGCACTCCTAACAACTGATCACAATTTAGACCTGTAATAATTACTGGTAATCTTTCAACTTTGAAAGAGCCAGTCATTTCAGGCAGAAGCTTTCCGTCCCAATGAAGAGTTATCGCATCCGGTGCTTCGAAATTTTCCTTTAAATTTTCTCCAAACTTTTTCTATTTTCAATTCTCTGCCTACGAACTGTACTAGGACAAATATTAACAGTTTCGAGAGGAACACCACAACTTTTCACAGTAGCTGCCATAATAATCGTTGCATTTCTATCTGATACATTCGTTCGATCCAGCGCAAATGTCACTTCGGGTGTCAAAATATTTAGTTTTTGAGGTGCTGAGCTTAAAGGAAGTTCATCTTCAAAATTCGATGGCATTCGTTGTAAAGAATGTGAACTAGAAGTGCGGGATTCAAATGAGATTGTGCAGTTTGATAAAGATGTACTCAATTCTATAACAAAAAAGCACGAAATGTTAATAGAGATCAAGCAAAACAAAATCACATCAAATTACCTTCAACTGATTCTTCAGAGTCAGAATAAGTTTCTTCTGAGTTAAATGGTATAATACCTCGGCGCTGATTTGTTCGTTCGTCGTCCAAAAATTTTTTTGTTTTTCTGTTAAAACGATATTTTTATTTTGACAAGCAATGTCAAATAGCTTTCTAGACAAAAGCTTAAAATCATTTTCTTTAACTTTCTGAGTAGCTGATTTCGTACGGGAGGAATTTTTTTATTTTATTCCATTTTAAATATAAATTTCTTAACTTTTCAACACTGTTGCGAACTTGCATCAGTGGGATTTTTGTTTTAGTCCAAACACTATTCACTTCATTGATGACAGTTTTTAAACTTTGATTCAGTGGTTTAGCAAGAGTTTTATAATGGTACATTAATAAACTCAAAACTTCCTGATTAGTCGGTAATTTACGTTGAGATAATAATTTACGTTCATAACCAAGTAGATAAATGTTTTTACGGGAGTCTTTACTAACCATTTCGGTTAAATATGAGTCTAATCACAATCACTATGTCGAATTCACTTTTATTTGGTTAATCTGATTATTCTAGCTGACATTTATAACAGAAATGAAAAATAAACTATGAGCTTTGATAACAGTTGTCAGCAATCGATGCCAGCTGTCAATAAGAGTGGAGAATAAAAACATCTGTTTACAACAATGGAGGTATAGACGAAAAGCAGCGCCGCCGCGGTATAAAATGGAACTAAAAATAGAATAATAGAATATAAACGAAAATTTGAATTTATCGTATTTGGAATTTGATTTTATTATAATTAGAGATAGAAAGTTATTTTTCTCTATTTTATTTAAGAGTAATTTTGAAATTAGAAACCTGAATCATATAATGACTCGGGAAAAGCGTTCTATTGTCTATAGTAAATTTTGATTTGATGTAAAAATAATAAATCTAGATTTAAAAAGTGATTTGATGTGAAGTATAAACTAAACATTGATCTTCGCATCTCTCTATAACTCAGAAGCTGTTGGTCAGGGGGATTTACACAGAGGAACTTTTTGTAGCAAATTTTATGCCCTACAAAAGCTATAGATGCGTTTTTTCCAAAAATTTTTTCACGCCGAAAAATTAAGTTGAAACCGAAAAAAATTTTTTGCTGTGTTATTTAAATAGGAAACTGAATTTTCAAATGAGCTAAGCCGCTATTGCACTTGGAGCCTTTTACTCGGCGGCATAATTTTTCATTTGTATGAAGTATCAGATTTTCCATCCAGCCCTATTTTTGTCAGTGTCAAACGCAGCTAGCACCCTGCTGCGATTTCTGAAAAGCTTATAACAGTATATTAAGAAAATTAATAAAGTTAGGGTGGCCTAAATTATATTACTTACAAAACCACTAACTTTTTATTCAATTTTTTTTAAAGTAAAGTAAAGTGTGAAAACTGACTAAATTCGCTCGAGTGGGAATATTCCACAACTTCCACGAGTGTAGAAATTTCATTTTTACACAAGTCATGTACACTATTTTTCCCACGACCACAAATTATTCACCAAAGCAACATTAACTTCATTTGTTTTAACAGAAAATATAAAAACAATTGAAAACTTTGCACTAGGGTAATATACAGGTTGAGCTAAATAACATAACACATAGCCAATGTGAGGAAAAGAGACAATTTAACTAAATCCCCGCATGTAAACATAAGTTACTAATACTGCTTGTTTTGTTATTCTGTAACTCGCCGATGTACCAAACCTGCTTGCGTAAGCAGTATATTTATTCCAACTGTACCTATATTATACTATTTTACACTATTTTTATATCAATAATAACCTTCCCAGTAGATTTGTATAACTTTCATTATTTTAAAATTAATGAATTTAAAAATTAGAAAGGTTCTTGCCTAAAAAATAATATATGGGTTTTCCAATATAGTTCCTGATAACTCCAAATTTATTTTAAACTGATTGACCCATACCGACTTCGGTGGGCGTTAATTATATATTTTTGTGAACTCTTTGTTTAATCATAATAATTTGTAGCCTACAGCAGTCCTAAATAGTGAAGCTTTTTAATTGTGAAATTATTTTCATCTTTGGTTTAGTATTTCCAAAGATTAGCCCTTACAAACAAACAAACAAGGTTACAAATTTTACTTCTTTATATTATTAGTATAATTAACAACCAGTGTCCAAAAATGTAATGTCGTATATGATAGTGATGACGAAGTAAAACCAAAATAATATTGGACACTTTATATAAAAAAAAACTTCTATCGCACTTTGTTAAAAAGTTATTGACCTTCCAAGTAAAAACAAAAAGAACATATTACCTTATTTTATACTTTAGACACTATAAATTGAGAAAAATATCTCACAAAATCTATTACATTGGTTTAAAAACTTAGTAATCGTATACTCTGTTCACTATAAATTAAGAAAAACACCTAAACTAAAAATAAATTTTATTGGTTAAAAAGTCAGTTACCCTAGTTACCACAATAAAAAATATATTTTATTGGTTTAAAACTACAGTAACCAGAGTTACTTACTAGGTATTCATTATCAATTTATACTGGCCCAAGTATAGTTACTATTTTATTAGTTTAAATAGTCAGTAACCGTAGTAACTAGATATTAATTGTCAATACAAAGTGCCTGACGAATTCCAGCCGTTCAAATCGCCAGGCCTGGATGGAATCTTTCCAGTGTTGTTGCAAAAGGGCAGGACATCCTAATGCCACACTTATGCAATAATCTTCAGAGCATGCGTAGCTTGGGGCTACACACCCAAATTATGGCAGAAGGCAAGGGTGATCTACCTACCCAAGGTAGGCAAATCCCTAGAAAGGACGCCTAAGTCATACAGACCAATCAGTTTTATCCTCATTCCTGCTGGAAAGCATTGGAAAAATAGTGGATAGATACATCAGAGGAAGCACCCCTTCATTAGGAATCCTCTGAACAAGCGCCAATACGCATACCAACCAGGAATGTCTGCGGATCTAGCACTAGACGATCTAAACAGACTCCTGGCAAAGTCAATTGACGACAAAGAGGTGGCGTTGGCAACATTTTTGGATATAGAAGGCGAGTTCAACAACGTACCAACTTTTTCACTACTGAACGCGCTAAGGAAAAAAGGAATCCCCGACACGATCTGCAACTGGATCGAAGCCAGCCTGAGAAAACAGGGTCATAAGATCCACCTTAGGCACAGTAACAATGGAGGCTAAAGTGGGGAGGGGCTGTCCACAAGGAGGCGTTCTATCGCCATTATATTGGGCAGTCCTGGTAGATGAACTTCTCGACAAATTGAAAGTGAAAAGGTACAACTGCCTGGGTTATGCTGATGGCCTCGTTATTGTAGTCAATGGGGGTCACCTAGAGCACATATCAGGCAGAATGTAGAACGCCGTAGACATCGTTGACAAATGGTGCAATCAGGAGGGACTCTCAGTCAACCCTCATAAAACAATAACCGTCCCTTTCACAAAAAGAAGAGCGCTTGAAGGACTAAGAACTTCCAGACTCAATGGAGTGGAAATCCCCTTTTCAAAAGAGGTTAAATATCTAGGAGTCATCTTTGACCAAAAACTAACCTGGGGACCACACTTAAGCAAAGTCACTCAGAAGGCAAGAACTACCCTGGGTAGATGCCGAAAACTTTGCGGAAAGAATTGGGGACTCAGTCCGAAGATGAACTTATGGTTATACAAAATGGTCGTCAGACCAATGATAACCTACGCGTCAATTGCCTGGGGTGCAAAGACGCTACAAAAGACGGCACGGCAATAAGGCAATTACAAAGTATACAGAGACTCGCTTGTCTATGTATTACGAGGGCCATGAAATCGACCCCTACTGCAGCACTGGAAGCGCTGCTTAATCTACCGCCACTTCACATCTACATACAGGGTGAAGTGAAAGCGGTACAATACCGTCTCAAACAAGGCCAGAGTCCTATCATAAGACAGGAAAGGGCCATACAATGGAGATTCAAGGAGGACCAAGAAGTCGACTCAGTGTGTGAGATGCCTTCAGACAAAATGGTACCAAGCCACTGGCTAAACAAAGGTTTTCAAACTTTAATACCAGACAGAAAAGACTGGGTGGCAGGGCTTCCCATTAAAGCCGACCTAATCTGGTATACAGACGACTCCAAAACAGACCAAGGAGTTGGAGCAGGTATATATGGGAACAAACCAAGGACGAAAATAAACTTGGGTCTCGGACAACACCCTACTGTGTTCCAGGCCGAAATTGTAGCCATAGAACAATGTGCTAGGGAAATCATCAGAAGGAGCTATGAGGATAAAACCATAGTAATATATTCGGACAGCCAGGCAGCCATCAGGGCACTCAATTCATGCAAAATCAGCTCCAAGCTGGTGTGAGACTGCGTAATTGCCCTGGAAGAGGTGGGTGCGTCCAACAAGCTAACCATTGCCTGGGTACCAGGACACGAAGGCCACGAAGGCAATGAAGAAGCTGATAAATTGGCAAAGGAGGGGGCTGGCAGGACAATGGTAGGTCCTGAGCCCTACTGTGGTATTCCATCATGCCAGGTAAGGTCATCCATTAGATCATGGATTATGAGGGAATCACAAGACTGGTGGATGAGAACACCAGGACAGCGTCAGGCGAAAGTGTTCATCAAGGCTTACTCGCCAGAATTTACAAAAGACCTTCTGAATTATAACCGGAAGGCAGTAAGAATAATAGTGGGTCAACTGACAGGTCATTGCAGACTGAATAAACACCTGGAAACTATGGGCCTGGCAGAAGAAAACCTATGTAGGTTCTGCCAGGAGGAGGAAGAAACCGCAGAACACGTATGGTGCTACTGCGAAGCCCTTTGTCGTCTGCGGTTTGCAAGGCTGGGTGAAGAAAACCTAAAGCGGCAAGATATACCAAGGGGCCAGTTTCAAGCTTGTGGAGTCTGATTAAACAGACCGGCTTGGATAGCGTGCTCTAACCTATGGACGGAGGACACACAATAAACCTGAGCAGGTTGCAGTGTTAGAGGATATGCAATCCACCTCCTAATCCTAATTTAATCTAAAGTGCCTAAAGTATAGGGCTGCATTCCATGGGTAAACGGATGTGCAGTAAGTTGGGATGTACATATAAATATTTTTTTTGTTTTATGTATGCATTTTGATAGGGGTGACTAATTTGACACTTTGCTTTGGGCGTTTAATGTCTTTATCTTTTTTAAATAAGAGGTACTCATTCTTTACTTAAATCCATATCTTATATGTAATACAAAGATCCACTGACCAAAATGAGTCCTTGAATTTTTGTAATACACATAAAAGCTGTTTTTACTTATTTTACCTTTTTTGCATAATTGTATTAAATAACTGTAGTTTCATATAAAAAATTATTGGTAGTGTATGCTTTGGAGGTGATTTTATTTAAAAAAATCTGTATCACATATTAAGTTAAATAACATGGTATTTTTTCGCATAAAACGATATGGAAATTAAACGGTAAAAGCAAATTATTTAATTTGTTAACTCTGTTAAAAATGCATAAAGTTAATAAAAACAACTTTCTACTCTGTATAACCTTGACGTCTGAAAAGCCGTTTACCCATAAAAAGCACATTTGTATAAGGTAATTTAGGTGCCTAAATATAATTGATACTGTAGCAACCGTTCAAAAGTTATAAATAATTAAAGGTCAGTGGGTTAATAACTCTCCATAGTGTAAGATCCTCCTATATAAATATACTTCATTCTTTTATTTAATAAAATATATATATATATATATATATATATATATATATATATATATATATATAGGGCTTTTCAGAAATCGCACAAGCTGCGTTTGACACTAGACAAAAATAGGGCTGGATGCTTATATATGCATAAATATAAGTAATTTTTAAAATAAAAGCAAAATAATTAAGGTAGCAAAAACAATCATTTTAATTTTTATTACAATTTATATACAGTGTGGGCTAAACTAAACTTGCACACTTTTAAACTAATAATAGCTTTTTATCTGCTGTTACTTCTTTATTTTAAAGGGCTAATAGGCAGATATGTTTTCAAAGTTTGCCAATTTTGGCCAAATAGATTAAGAGAGGACTGGACTCTACAGGGCTTTTTTTAAATACTGTATTTAACCCTGTTGCAAAGAAATCTAATTTAGCTAATACGTTTTTTTTTATAAACAAACTATGGGAAATGATTCAGTTAAACCGAATTTGTCAACAATTTAAGGATTTAGAAATTATAAATATTTTTGATAAATAATGTTCCCTATTAGCATTTCCCTCGATTTTTAAAAAGAACTTTTTTTTTGTCTTTGAAAATCAAAAATGTGTGGTTACCATGGTTACTGAGTTGAATGCCGTGACCAAACTTAACAGTGAGTTAATTAAAAATAAACGTATTAGCCAAATGGTAGATAAAATTATTATTTTTTTCAACGATGTTTAATGCATCATTTTGAAAAAAGTCCCGTAAATCCAGCCCTGTTTAAATCTATTAGACCAAAATTGACAATCCTAAAGAAAACATATCTACCCATTAGCCCCTCAAAATGAAAGAGATGAGCGCAACAGATAGAAAGTTATTATTTGTAAAAAGAGTGCAAGTTTAATTTGGCCCACAATGTATAAAAATATATAACATCATCTAGATAATTTGACCCAGTAATTAAATATTTTTTGGTGCAGTGTGTCTAAAAGGCTGCAACTATTTGAAAAACTTTTTTAATATTAATTTTACGAAAAAAGTTATTCCTTATAAAAAGTTCTGCATGGTCTAAAAACTTAAATGTAGTTATTATTATTTTTTAAATCTTGCCCGAGATATGTCAAAAAATATGAAATTTGCTTAAGAGTAAAGTAACTTAATTTTTATTAAAATTGCAATTTAAAAAAGTTGTTTAGAATTAAAAAGTATGTATAATGACAATTCGTATTTAGTAAATATTTCCGTTTTACGCTAAATATTATAATTTTAAAACCTATACATTTTTATGCTTAATTGCTTTAATTAAACATTTATAGATTTTTATGAATTCTCAGTATTTTTTTAAATAAAAATATTTGATATTATTAAAAATAAGTACCTAACTTTTCAGAAAGTATTTTTTTGACCTATTTCATATAAAATAAAAAAATTAAAATATATTTAAATTAAATATAAATATATTTTTTAAAGGGCGAGGCATACATACCACATTGGGGGGTGACAAAAAATGACGGGATATTGGAAGTTTAAGCACCCAAAAAATATTCGGTAAAACATCTGCCTTGACTATTGTGGGAGCTGGATTGATCAGCACTGAAACGTCATTGCAGTCCGAGAAATATTTTATTACAGTATAGTATAAAATAAAATAATATGCTAAATTTCTTCAAACTTTTGTATTATTGGAACATAATCTATTTATTTTCAATCCGTTTTTTTACCTCCAAAATGCGTTATTGCTGAATTTATGTACTTTGGCGGTTATGGCCAAAAATATCTTAACTTTTCCTTAATTTTAAAATTCACCAATGACGTGTGTCAAAAATCAATTAACAATGCAACTAAGATTAAATAATTATTATGATTATATTAAATAAACAAAAAATAAATACGTGATTTAAGGGTAGGTGTTGCAAAGCGACAAATGGAGCAAACATTTAAAAATTTTAAAACAAAATTTTAGAAAAACTGGTCCAAACTGAGAAGAAAAATTTTACCCTGATTTGTATTATACAAGACGAGTTATAGCTGAAAATATGCAAACCGCCCAAAAGTTAACTACTTTGATTTTTTAAGTAGAACAAAATTATACAATAAGTAAATGTAAAAATTATTAGGTCCATTTGCCCTGTTATATCAACTAGTCTGGGACACACATGTATTATGCTAGCTAAAACGAAATTAAAAAATTATATTGAAAAAAATAGTATGTAAAACTCCTTAAAGAAATGGATATATATTTTCTTGTAATCAATCAAAAAGCTTAGAAAACTCATCGTCCAGAATAGTATTCATTTTCCTACATATTACTGATAATTATTTTTAAAGTTCATTTACAGAGATAAGGTTGTCTTATAATGCAGATTACTTGTGCCTTAAATATATTTTAAAGATAATAGAATGATAGTTGAATACTTATAATAAAGTCGTTGTAAAACATTAGCATTTTTTAGCTAGCTAAGGGCGGATTTACCTTAACACAATAGTACTTACTACCAATTAGTAGTTAGTACAGTAGTAGCAGTTAAAAGGTTATAAAAATCCCTTTACAACAAATGAGTTTAGAAAGTAAGTAACCAACAGGGTAATCTATCATTTACTACTACACATTTTTAACAGTTGTAAATTGAAATAAGTCACTGTCATTTTTAAAAACTAAATTAAAGAAACACTTAAAACAATACTTAAGATAAATGCAGACATCACACTCTTTCTAGAGGAAACAGAATCCAAGAAACAAGGCACAAGTTAATATTTTGATATTGGTTTATAAAAACTTTTGTATTAATGTATAATAACAATTAAATGTAATAATAAATTTATTTAGGGAAATATTGTGCCGCTGTCTGATGTAATATTATGAAGAAAAACTGGGTTTTTAAACACTAATCCAACTTTCTCAGGGTGAAGCAACAACTAATTTAATTCTGATGTGGCTTCGTCCACAGGGTGGTCTATATTTGGGTATGATTTATTATTTAAATAGAACTTTCTAAGCTAAATTTGTTAGAAAACTACTATTAAAACAATTAAATTTTATTAAAACAAAAATAAATTGATAAATAATGGTGAGTTTAAATAAAGGCTTGAAAAAACGAATAGTCTTAGATCTTATTTCTAAATTATCTTTACAGTTTATTGTCAGCAATAACCAGTCTGCACAGCATATTCACTTTAAATCACTATTACAATTATTGTGCATATTCATAGTTCCAAGACATTTAGTCTCTGCAGTGTTATTTTATGTTGGGAACGGCAAAAATTAAAAGCTGAGGAAAACCTTATGTTTTCACGGAATGTTCTTTTTAAGATTAATTCTAGCAAACAGTTTGGCACAAAACATGAATTGCAAAAAAGAAAACTTTTTGATAAGTAATTATTAGAAAAGAACTTGATCCTTTTTGTAATAGTCCCTTTGACAAGTCTATTACGCATCTTTGTAACTTCATGTTACATGAGGAGTCCCAATAACACACTTTTGGGGGTGAAAATTGAGAAATCCTTACGTTCTCAAATTTGGGATCTGAAAAACAAGCATGAGTGAAAGACTCAACATGAATTAGCCAAAGTGGAATTTGGCAGAAGAAAATAGAGGTCCAATAAAAAAGGAAATGGTTAAAACCAAGAAAAATACAGAAACAACAACCAAATATGGCTTCCATAATTTAGAAATCCTATCATCAATCAAGAACCAATATCTAGTGAAATTATAAAGTTATTCTCGAACCAGTCGCCCTGACAAAGCATGCCAATATACTGCTGGCGCAAGCCGCCAAAAGCGGCCGCATTTGTGATAAAGGGAAATGCCCAAGTGAGATCTTCAAATGCTTTTTCTGATAGCGGCATTTCGTCGAAAATGCTGGAGACATGAACCGGGTTAAATTAAACAAACAACACACTAAAAATATTGAATTTAGATAAAAGATTATTATTTGATGATGTAATCAATTTTGTAACTTTTAAGAAAAATAGAGAGTTTTCAACACTGTCTTAGATTAATTTGATTTAGAACTAGACACCTAAACGCAGCTGGGTAGTGTGGGCAAAAAGTAAAGTAATTATCATTAATTGTCAAAATACATTTCAGATCGCTTTGAATATTAAAAATAGGGCCACAAGGTTTTTGGATGATAAATAGTTTCGAAGCAACAAGATATAATTTAGTTTTTTACCCGAACACATTATTCCAATAAGTTTTTGTCTTTGCCTCGCCACTGGCTATCATTCATTTTTTATCCATCTTTCTAAATTTTAATTCTTGATCCCCTTGTTTATACGGCAAACTACTTTATATTTTAAAACAAGATTTTTTTTTCTAAATTTTTAGCATTTGTTTTAAAACATTTTTGTTAAAAAACCCATACCTACCACGTACAAAAACACCCCTCTAAACATTTTAAAAGTATCAACAAAAAGCATTACAGACCTTTTTATTAAAACAAAAAGTTCTACAAAAAGGACAATGATAAGAAATCAATATTTTTTATCTGCCTATTTTTTGAAAGTTTCAATAGAAGAAGGTTAAAGCTAAACGATTTTTATTACTCATCTCTTTGATGTCGGTGTGAGGATGCAAAGTTCAGTGAACACACGTTTTCAAATATCTTTGCTTTTGATAAAATCAAACACATTTATGCATGTTTTTAGAAAAAGATTTATCAAGAATAATAACATTTTTTTACACTTAACAAACACAAAATTGTATAATATTAAAACCTTATAGATCAAGTCAAAGACTTTTTCCATTAAAAATTAAATTAATCAATAAAAAATTTTGATTGTAGAACTAATTATCAGCATAAAAAAAGTTTAAGATATTAATAAAATAAATATAGGGGTTGTAAATAATAATAACTTAAATGATAAATATATTATATTAATACAAAACAATTACTTAGCAATTCTTTTATAGTTAGAATATTATGAAAGTCAATCAATATAAGTCCTGCTTATAATAGTGACTTGTTGAAAATAAAATTCTTAACTGACAGGATGCTGGCCTGGAACATCAAAACAGACTATTATTGTTACTTGGTTATATTACCATGATTCATCTAAATAATTTTATGTGCAAAACCTGATATAATAATTAGTTTTTGAATAAATATATTATTTGTATTATAATGTGTATTTAATTTGATTTAAAATAATTTTTTTATCAACTAAAAAGGATATTGAATCAACTATTTTTTTTATTATTAGTGTTTGTTTGTTTTTAGCAATAATTTTTAAGTTCACAGGCGCATAGGTTAAGAAAAATCACCATATACTTTAAGCGCAAATTACCTTAGATTCGTACCAATTTTCGAGATAATTCTATTGATTGGACTTTCCAGTATTACGCTCTTACTAACTAAATATAGATGATGTTATAATGTTGCTTATAAAAATTAACGGGCATATTTATATCTCAAAAATATTTTAAAAATCTTTAAAGAGTAACTTTTCTATTATTAATACCAGTGTTAAACTTATTTTTTTCAACACTTAAATATTTTTTAACCATTTT
Source organism: Listronotus bonariensis (assembly GCA_014170235.1). Taxonomy (NCBI): domain Eukaryota; kingdom Metazoa; phylum Arthropoda; class Insecta; order Coleoptera; family Curculionidae; genus Listronotus; species Listronotus bonariensis. The sequence continues at coordinate 73,381 of JACEGR010001072.1, forward strand.
AAATAACTTTGATATATGCAAATCTATTAAGTTAAATGTCATATTTGAAAACTATCTGAGCTTTAACTCTTACATTATGTCAGTACTCAATTTAATAAAATATGTACAACACAAAAGGTGTCAATGCCAAAGCTTGATTTATTTTGCATAAAAGGTGCCTCTGTTCTGACGTACCACTTTCAGTGAAATAAAAATTATTTAAATAACCAGCAGGTACAATAAGTCATTGTTTCTGTAAAATCAATAAAAATATTAATTTGACTTAGTTTTTATAAACCGTCATAGCAGGCATCTAAAAATGAAAGATAATAAATAACTTTGCGATTTAAATTTGTGTTTTAGTTATGTTTATTATCTTCTCAAGTTAGTTCTGAGTAGGAATTAAGTTTTACTAATAGTAAACTTTTCGTTTAAATAATTAGCAAACATTTATTTTATGTACGGAAAAGCAGATGGAAATATGATTAGGGCAAGGCTCTATAAAGATGCGTTACCGGACCGCCAGTTACTTTGTACAAGAACTTTGGCAAACGTGCACAGATGCTTAAGGGGAGACGGGAAAATTATTAGGTAATTTTGTTGATTGTGAAGCACCAACAACTGCTTAAACAGTAGTAAATGAGGAAAGTATTACAAGCGATTGATCAAAATCCAGAAAAAGCATAAGACGTTTAGCAAATGTGTTATAAAATACCAACCATGTTAATGTCTAGCGAATACCCGCAGCAACTCATCATAGCATTTCAGGCGGATCAAATCCGGAGCACCTGCTCATTTTAGTGGTAATGTAAGGGACTCGTTAATATTATTGAAACTGATTGTCCAGCTTGAAAATTATTTTTTAAACACCTGACTACCCAAGATGTAAATGCGATTTTTACCCAAAGTAGTTAAACAACTGATTTTTTCCACACACCTGAATGCAAATGAACTAACATTAGTAGAATGGTAAAGAAAATGGTAACATTATTACGCTGGCCTTTTTTAACTAATTAACACAAATATGCAAAGTGTTAATTAGATACGTAATACACAAGGAAGTCATTTTTAGCAGCTGATTAGGTAGATTGCACCGTATTTCGGTTTTTATATGAAAATTGTACAAAAATGCAACATACTTAAGAAGTTTACATGATTATTTTAAAATCCAAAAAAAAAAAAATATTTGAAGAATAGTTATTACCTTGTATGTTTAAAAACAGCTTTTATTGTGCAGGCATGGGCAGAGCCACCGTGTACCATGCTAAGCGCGAACAACTGCACAGTATAGAAAAGGATAACAGGGCTTGTTTTGGCCAGCAAGTGGTCGGAGAAGGCGGGCAGACCTGACTGGAGCTGCGTCGTCAGAGTGAACTATTCTTAGTTGGACAAACTTCTGGTCTAGCACAGCTTCTAATAGGGACCACAGATGCGCCTATATATGCCTTTAATTTCCCGAATTATGGTATAACAATTATGTGATGGATGTTTGGATTAGAATTGTATGGACTAAAAAATATTTTAATGTTTTTTTTAGGCAGTACTGAATATTTTTAAATAGAACATTTAAAGCTTTATGTGTATATATATATATATATATATATATATATATATATATAAATTCAAAAATACGAAAGAAAAAAGTCTTATACAGAGCTAACTAGAAAGCATAAAAAAATCATATTAGAATGTGATTTTATTTAGTGGAGTGTAAAAATACAAAATGTAGAAACACAATGATTTACTTAATTCAATATCGTATAATTTCATCAATTCTGAATAATAATCAGTAGAGCCTGCTGATATTATCATATTTCCCTTCTCGTTGCACACAAACTTGATTGATTTAGCAAAACTGAAAAGTCAAATATTAGCTTGATTTTTAACTTTAAAACCTTTATTCTTCACTACACCTTTTATCAAATAAAAAAGCTGATTTTAAAAACGCACCCACTATAAATATGTTGCCGGCAATGGTTGACTTCCGTCTAGGTTAAGTTAAGTTAAAATCAAATATAATTTGTTTTAAATCAATCAAGAACACCAGTAAAGAAAAGGGGGAATATAACAAAATATTATGGAAAACGATTATACGTGAAGTTGCACTTAATGCAAAAATTATGTAACACACAGTAGGAAAACCGGGGTTTAAAGGTAAATATTATCAAAATGCTTGTGTGCCGCGTTAGCTTTAAAACAGAAGAATGCGTGCATGAAGGGAATATTTATAGTGAAAATAAGGTTAGTATAAATTTTAACTTTAAAAATGGATATCTCGAGAACGAAACGTTACAGATTTAATTTTTTTTTTTATATTTGTGATCAACACCCCCCAAAAATTAAAACCCGTATAACAAATTTCTCGTCAAAATCGGAGTTGCCTTTTACTTACTAGAAAATTGCCATTTTAAACATTTAAACGTTTTTCTTGATTATAACCATGAAAAAGTCAGCGAGTTACATAAATTTAAAAAAAACTGTCTAATTTTCTGGGCGCCCGGGCGGATAGATATAAAACGGCTATTGCCCCGGGCGCCAAAGCTCTGCTAGTTTGATTGGTTTAAAAGCGCTATAGACGGTCATGCAAAACTGTCATTTTTTATATTAGGGGGATAGGGTTAGTTGTGGTTAGTTTATTTTTTTATTTTCTTCAATTCCCTAATGTAGCGCATTAAAAAAAACGATGGTTAACTAACTAAAACTAACCATGACCCCCCCCAATGTGACAGCTTTGCATGACCGTCTATAGCGCTTTGAACCAATCCGAAAAATTACACGTGCTTTTGCTTTTACTGTAGTCCTCAATTGACGCGGTTCAAACCCAAGAACAAGTATTCCTTAGAATCTATAATTAAAAAAAAAAAAAAAAATAAAAAAGCGTACGATAAATTCATTAAAAAATATTCGCTATGTGTTAAAGTATGCTCCTATTCCAACCCTGTTCAAATAATCAGTATGCGCTTTTGCTATCTTAAAATTCCTTTTTATTGAAATATTCAACCTTGAATTTATCATGCTGGACAAGAGTAGATTGTTACAGAAAGGGTGCATAACTTTATAAGTTAATTTTTGTTTCTAAAGTTGTCGTTTTTGAAATATTTTTTTTTTGCTACTTAAAAAAATGTTAAAGGGATGTAAATTTTAACTAAAAAAATAATTCCTACATATACATTGGTTCTGCACACACTATAAATAAGTTTTTTTTTTTTTATTGATAATTTCTACAAAGAAAAATGCCATCTTTCAGAATCTTCAAAGTCTAAAACATGCATTGCAACCTTTAGATAATAATTTATTTTAGGGGAAGGTGGGGTATTAAAAAAATATTTAAACTTTGCTTAAGAGAAAATAGTTCTATTAAGATTTGCCAATTTCAAAAAAATAATTTTAATAGAAAAATATTTAGGAAATTGCAACAAGAAGTTAGCTCATTTACATATTTTTATAAAATTGTTAATGCAATACAGGGAATATTTAAGTTTGTGCAATAGCATACCTCACTATAAAAAAATCTTATTTACCACAAATATATTTCTATTTGTGACAGCAAAAAAATAAATAGAAGCCACAATAGCTTTTTTGTGGCAGCAAAGACCCCAACTTTCTGAATGTACTTTTAAGAGAAAGAGTAACTTTATAAAGACCTTATTTGCCACCGGTAAAAAGTTTGAATGCTACCACTAAGAAGATTCTTTTCTAGTCCAATTAAATCTCTTTTAAGTAACAAAAAAAATGTATTTCTACGGCAAAAAAATATTTTGTTAATACAAAATATATTTTCCTTACTGCAAAAAGTTTCTTTTTGTCCGTTACAGATAAAATATATTTTTTTGGCGTGCAGGAAGAGCATGTTTTTTGGCAGAAAATCTTTTTGTAATACAGAAAACTTGTTTTTATTGGTGAAAACTTTTTGCCTGTTGCAGAAAAAAAAATTGTGTTGTCATAGATAAGTATTTTCTGCCACAGCTATTTTTGTGTTTTTTTTCTTGGAAGCAGATAACCCGAAAAACGATCATTTTTGTGAAATCGGATATTGGTTGACAGATACTCAAGGTTACAAGCTGGCAGGTCTTATTTAATATTTATTTCACTATACCAAAATGCTTACTAAATTTAAAATAAATTAACTGTAAATAACTAAAAAATAAAACTTAATAACCTAATTAGCAAACAAATGTTTTTATTTTAAAGTAAAATAAAAAAAAATTGGGAAGCTATACAAATTTATTTTATTTTATAGAACATGCCGCAGTTGGTATTCCTTCTATCGCCTGAATGCATGTCAATGGGCATGTGGCAAATCAATGTATTCTAAAGAATCTTGTAGAATGTTTATTATCACAGCTCATGGGAAAATCTGTTGTTAACCCAAAAACAAATAATCGATAATAATTTAACTGAATAACCACTGGTTTTTGGTTAGCGGTATTTCAGGTAAACTATTTTTGATTTTTTCGGTTTCAAAAACCGTTTTCGGTTTTTTTCGGTTTTATAAACCGGTTTTTTAAATATTCGGTTAACCGTTTTTAACTCATAAACTTGATAACTTAGTAAGCAAAGAAATGTTTTTAATTTGAAGTAAAAAACGAAACATTATGGGGAGCTACCCAAATAAATTATTTTTTATAGAACGCCGTATTTGGTTTTTCTTTTATGACCTGGATGCATATCAATAGGAACATCCGCTGTCAACTTAAAAACGATTAATCGAGAATAATTAATTTAACTGAATAATTAATTACTGGTTTTTGGTTAACGGTGGTTCCGGTGAACTGTTTTCGATTTTTCCGTCTTAAAAAAACGTTTTTGGTTTTTCGGTTTTGTAAACCGGTTTTTAAATATTTGGCAAACCAGTTTTTGAGTATTCGTTTACCGGTTTTAACTAAAACCGGTTTTGCTTTACCTTCGGTTCTGGCCACCTACCCACTATCAAATTAGCTTGACATTTAACATTTTTATTATTGAAAGAAGAAATCCTTTACTATAGCTTGTGCGTTAAGGTTAAAAAGAAGCATAAATGCAAAAAAAAACTTAATATTTTTAACCACAGACTTGAAATTGCCAAATTTTAAGATACAAAAAACAAGTGCGGCCCCCTAAAAACCCTGTATGCCAAAAATCATCGAAATCGGAGTGGCGTCCAGTAAGTAACAAGTAACGTTAGTTCGCGTCACGAAGACAGATACTCAATCTAAGATGAACCACAGATCCCACAGACCAGAGTTTGTAGTAAAATGATTAAAAACTGTGGCAAGCCCGTTCAGGCGCAAGAAGGAAGAAATATGCGCGAATAGCAACGGAAATATCCAATTATTAACGAGCCGCCGATATTTTCTTTTTTATTAACAAAACATTTTTTTGTTACAATAAAATTATGTTTTGTAATAAAAAACAAAATATTTGTCTGGCAGAAAATACTTACCGAGAAACATTATTGCCCAGAACTGTCAAAACCTCAAAAACGCTTGTTATTACAAAAAATAATTAAAGTAAACCAGCACTGTGTATTCCAGCCTGTAGACTAAATTACATTTTTTGGAGATTTTATATCACGGAAAAACCATTTTGAAACCTTAATAAAAAAACCTTTTCAGATGGTGCAAAGTTAGAAAAGCACATCGTATTAACGTTCTTTTAAATTTAAATTCATTTTAATAGCTTATAGAAGGTGCAAGAGAAATTATATACAAGGTAAGTATTTTTCGATGTTTCGTGCAGTGGGATCTCGAAAACCGCTGCAGCTGCAGGGGACGGTTTAATGGAATAAAATTTGTAGCTTTTAAAGCTTAGTTTAAATAACTTCTGTTTTGTCCAAAAAATCTACAGGCTTACCGGATAGTAAAAAAAAAAAAAACAATTCTTTCAAAATTTGCTTTTTTTCCATAGCTCAGTTAATATTAAAAATATTAAAAAAAAAGGGTAAATAGAAAACTTGTAAATAATTATCTCACACAATAGAATGGTGTAATCCACATATTTAATGCTAGTAGTCCGTTTTGGAGCTGCGACATATACTTGCAACTTTTTTAAATGAAAACCATAGTTGGCTATGATATTTTTAGAAAGAGTTTTTTAGTAATGTATTACACGATATATCTTAAATAAATAAATAACGTAGTTTAGACTGAGCACTTTAAATTTGTTTGTTTGTTCAGTTGGTCTAAACATATACTAGTGGCATTAATATATCTCTTTTGAATGGATGTAGCCTTATTTAATAATAGATTTTTAACTGAGATATGCTTGTAAAACTCAGTTCATGTAACGATAAGGAAAAATATTATAAAGTATAGGCGTTGTGTTCAAAGCCAACAAATTGGTTTTAAAAAGATATAACGTTATACAATAATAATACCACAATCAATTTTTTTAAACAATCAAATGTAGTTTTATTGTACCATGACAAACATGACAACATAAGTATTTATCAGGAATTTTTTTCTCCTGGCTCTGGGGTACCCAAGAAAGAAGCGAATTATAGTGATTATTCTTTGATATAATCATTTGCATTTGTTTTAACTTCATGTCTGTCATTCACGTACATAATAAAAGAAAATGTTATTTTGTACCAGTTGTAGTATTTCAGACGTAACATAATATGAAATAATGAAAGGTTTTGAGTCCCCTAATGACAATTTTATACAACCACAGTAGTTAGTTAAATATTATCATAGGACTGAAGTAGTAGACATAAGTAAAGAACGAACCAAAGCAAGGTTATAGGTCTAAAAACATTAAAATAAACCATTTTTACCAACTGTAGAAATATATGTAATATATAATATTAAAGAGTAAACAAAGATAAGCTCTTAAATTACATACATTTGCAACTACAATTGGTAAAATGAGAAATATTTATTAAATGGTAATATTTTGAAGCTTGTGTCAAAGTTGTAAACATTAAAGTAGGGAGAGATGAGGCATTAAGGACCACCGTCCACCGGTGGAGCTTATTATCTCGAGATCTCCGACGTCATTGAATATTTAGGAATCTTGCGCTAACGCGTTATTTAGGCGTGGTCCCTACTATCAGTCAAACCATAAATGTATTTGTCAAATGTCACCTGTCACCTGTCATATGTCAAAATCACGTGAATTAGAAAATGGCCGCCATGCGTAGGATACTTGCGCTATGGTCATAAATTGATCTGGCGCAAACGCGAAAATACCAGGTCGTACCGTTCGGGCGCTATCGACTAAAATCATAATTTAACCCTGATGATGGGTCATCAGCGCGCGGTTTAAATTTTCTAAAATATAGTATTACGTCATACCTATTGAATAGCGAAAACCGCATGACGCCATCTTTAGCCATAAAGGCGCTACACAATTATTTAAAAATAGGTGAGAGATATCAACCAGCGATTAGAGCTGGTAACCCCATAGCTAAATCAATCATAGCGGCTCTTATTAGTAGACTTAGAAGAATGAAAACTTGGCAAAGGATAGTCGACGACGTTTCGCCAATGATTTAAAGGTCAAACTTGTCACCCGTCATTTAAAATTTAGAATCTTATGCAACGCATTCTTTAAGACGTAACAGAGACAAATATAACCTCATTTATCGAACGACGCACGTGTGTTAAACCTAACGCGCAAGCCCCCGGCTTAAGCCCAACGCGCTGGACCTAAGAACAGGGTGAGGACGCGTGGCGGGCCCATCTATCATTCGAAAATTTAGTAATCTTACGTAACGCCAGTGGTAACTAAACAAAAAGCAGTGTTTGTAGTAAAGCATTTATTATTAAATAAAAAATACATACATGGTTGCCATATTGCTAAATAATTCTTAGAATAATGCCTTATAAAATAAAAAAGCAGTGTTTGCAGTAAAGCATTTATTTTTAAATTAAAAATACATTGTTGCCATATTGCTAAATAATTTTAGAATAATGTATAACGGTTATTTAAACTCTTCTCACAGACCCTGTTAGTGGTGAATATTTTACAAGTTTGTCATGAATAATTAAACAGTAAGCATTTGTGTTTGCAGGAAAAGTTTTTCTTTTTGTTTCAATCTCTAACCTAACATCAATAACTGCCAGAATTAAGGATTTCATTTTGTCTTGAACAATTAATTGCCAATTAAGGGTGCATTGTTTTTAAATTTTTGGGAGTTAAAAGTGGTTCGTTTTCTTTTCGTAGTAGCTTTCTTGAAATTCTGAGTACATTTCATAGAGAGTAGCTATTATACCTCTTGAAATTTCAAATTTAAATTATCGTATAGATAAAATTCAGAATTTAAATAAAGCTTTGCATTTGATACATCACAATAATCAAATAAGCTACAATTTTCTTGTAGTTATCTTTTCGACCTGTTTGAAAACCTAAAATTATCCATCTCGGTCTTTCCACCTGCAAAGAAGTTTTAATGGTCCGCGTAAGGTGTTTTCCAATCGGTATTGAAGGATGTTCTGTGAGTTCCCAGCTTCTAAAACCGATATCCAATTCAGTCCCACTTCCAACAATCTGTAAAAGTTCTAATCGTTCAGCATCAGGATACTGTAATATGTGGTAGCTTCCAAACAATTTTATCAATATTAACTTCTACATTTTCTCCATCGGTAGTGTTAATGACGGCATTTTTATCGGAAGAACTTCTTAACAATATTAGCTCATGCTTAACATTTATAAGTATCTTTTGAAAATCTTCAGCGAATCCTAGTAATGTCCTTAGTGGAACACAAACATTAAAAGTTCCGTTTGGACCCAGCCGTCCCAGGTATAATCATCTTCAATACTCCAACCAGCGTTTTTATATTTAATTAACTCATTACCATTGTAAGAGACATAACCTTTCATTGTTGCTGCTATTCCAGGATATCTAGTCGAATCAATAACTTTTCCGCCAATTTCAAGACGAATTTCTTCAAAGAGGTGTCCCACAAAGTTGTTTACAAGTTTAGCAGTGTCTGAAACTCTTCCATCGGACCCTTTTAAAAGTCGTCCTTCCAAATAAATGGACTTGCCAGGTAGGTGTAAGGCGCGCTCGTGGCTGTAAGGTTGTCTCGGCAGGCGTCGATCTCCGGAGTTAAGCAGTGAAGTGCGCGCCCATAACTTGTGTGTGAATGGGAAGGAGTAGGGGTCAGATCAATAAGCCTTCAGGCTGCAGTGCACCACCTAGGGGGCGGTCGTCGGGCCTGGGTGGGATGACCCTGAAAGGGCGAAAAAAAAAAAAAAAAAAGGTAGGCGGTGTATATATCAGTTTGTTGCACCGGCATTCGAATTTCATCATTATTTTTAAAAGTGCTGGAGTACGGTAAATGGCCATGCCTTTCAAGAGTTATCAAAGTTTAGCGAATCTGTCACGTTTAAAATGCTCATTTTCAGAGTTCTTAACAAGAAGCCCCATGGATGCAAGAAATCTGATATTTTCTTCTTGTTTAAGCTCTTTTTAGTGTTCCAAAGCTGGTTAAAATTGACAATTTTTGGCATTATATTTAACAACCATAACACGTGTGCTCTGCACAATGTTCTGCAGTATACTGACACACACATCACGAAGTAGTTATAGTTATAAAGACTTTCTCAAATGTAATCTAATAGTAATAACTTCTCCTCTAAAGTCAACCAATTCACCATCTTGATCCTCATCCTAAATATAAACCGCTACCAGTTTTGCTAATCGCAATAGATTCCATTGTTTTGTTGTTGCTCTTTCCTTCTTCTAATCTTTCTTGCGCCGCCTTAGAATCTTTAACAGCTTTTACGATCCCTGATATTCCGCCGCTAAGTGCTCCTACGGCACTTAAGCCGGCAAAAAGTGGTATTAAAAATGGTAGAAATCCGCCGACTACAGGTAAAGGTACTACATCTGCAGGTTTTTCTTTTTCCACCCCATTGAATGCCTTTCAGAGCTACTTCAGCAGCAGAAAAATGATCTTGCGGTTTTTCCCGCGTACAATGCCTCCCCTCGCTTTTTGAAACGCGGTCGCGAAGGAATCCCCTTGCCTCTTCGAGCAGTTTTTTCTTAATTGATTTTTTCTAAACTTCTGCATGACCGTACAGCACAAAGTCTTTGGCAATACTAAGGATTGAATCAGAATGTTAAGTATATTTATATATGTTACGCTATACTATAACTGCCATCATTTAGTTCCCACCCGTCATTGAGTCAACACGTGTCTAGAGCTACATAAAGATTATTAACAATTATACCGTATTTAAGAAATACAGTACCGTATTTAAGAAAAACAGTACCGTATTTAGAAAATTGGTGCCGTATTTTAGAAAAACAGTGCTGTATTTTACAAAAACAGTGTTGTATTTTAGAAAAAGAGTGCTGTATTTTAGAAAAACAGTGCTGTATTTTAGAAAAACAGTACCGTAATTAGAAAAACAGTGCTGTATTTTAGAAAAACAGTGCACGTGTTATTAGAAAAACAGTGCTGTATTTTAGAAAAGCAGTGCCGTATTTTAGAAAAACAGTGCCGTATTTTAGAAAAACAGTGCTGTATTTTAGAAAAACAGTGCCGTATTTTAGAAAAACAGTGCCGTATTTTAGAAAAACAGTGCCGTATTTTAGAAAAACAGTGCTGTATTTTAGAAAACAGTGCCGTATTTTAGAAAAACAGTGCCGTATTTTAGAAAAACAGTGCCGTATTTAGAAAAACAGTGCTGTATTTTAGAAAAACAGTGCCGTATTTTAGAAAAACAGTGCCGTATTTTAAAAAAACAGTTTTGTATTTTAGAAAAACAGTGCCAGTACGATCGAAACTATTTAAAACATGATATGGCTACTGATCATTTAACTTTCGGTGATTCTCGACTTGAATTTAACGACCCAGATATTTATGTTAAAGGGAAAAATTTATTGGAACTCCTGGTCTATATGAACTTAGATTCAAGACCAATCCGTTAAAAACAAATTTACAGCACTAGACGAGAGAGCATTTGCAAAACTGGTTTTGCTAACGAATGCTACTAAGAGAAATTTTGATGAAAACGAACAGCATGCTGGCAACAGAGGTGTCAAGTACATGTTAACAATTAAACCATTACTCGAACGTATAAAAGAGGAGCGAATAAGAAAACAAAAAGAACGCGATAAACAGTTGCGAATTACAAGAGCACAAAATACTCAAGGCTATGGTTTACCAATTGATACTAAACATAAAATATTTAACAATAATAAAACTGATTATATTTACTGGGATGATCCAAATGAGCTTGTGGATAGATTAAGATTGTTAATGGCTAGCAAGAAAGTGGGTAATAATAACAACCAAAATGAGATTATGAGTATTATTGAAGAGTTAAAGGAAGCCGATATTATTGAATAAAAAGAGTTGATTTAGTAACATAACCTCATTTTCAAGATGACTCTTGAGAAATTCGGACGTAATTTAACTTATCCATATCATTTAGCAAAAAGCTTAAAACAGAAGATGGTGTAAAGGATAGGCCCGAAAACAACTTGTATGGCTACATGAATATTATGTTGATTTGCGAAAAGGGTTTGTCAAAAAATCTTTTTATAAATGGCACAAAATTTGATTACTACAGGTTTCCCATTACAAGTGGAATTATTGAATATGATAATATCGATACACCTGTTAAAACGTATATAAACGCAACAGCATATGAAAAAGCGAGTTGTTACACCAGAAGTTAAATTTAAATGATTATATTTTATTTTTAGGAGATAAAATACGACCACGTACCAAAATACATGTTAAGTTTATAATTAAATATCCTGTTTTATAAGGTATTATTCTAAGAATTATTTAGCAATATGGCAACAATGTATTTTTTTAATTTAAAAATAAATAATTTACTGCAAACACTGCTTTTTATTTTAAAAGGTATTATTCTAAGAATTATTTAGAAATATGGCAACCATGTATGTATTTTTAATTTTATAATAAATGCTTTACTACAAACACTGCTTTTTATTTAGTTACCACTGTTTTTTACCGTTTATTATCTAACCGCAGCTATCTTTGTTATTGTTGACGTTTTGTATGCTTTGACCTTGAAATTACAAGGGGTACGTTCAGAAACCATCTATTAGGGTAAACTGCTCTCTGATTATGAGATGGCGTTACGTAAGATTACTAAATTTTCGAATGACAGATGGGCCCGCCACGCGTCCTTACTCTGTTCTTAGGCCCAGCGCGTTGGACTTAAGCCGGGGGACTTGCGCGTTAGGTTTAACACACGTGCGTCGTTCGATAAGTGAGGTTATATTTGTCTCTGTTACGTCTTAAAGAATGCGTTGCATAAGATTCCTAAATTTTAAATGACAGGTTTAGAGTTTGACCTTGAAATCATTGGCAAAACGTCGTCGACTATCCTTTTGCCAAGTTTCATTCTTCTAAGTCTACTAATAAGGCCGCTATGATTGATTTTGCTATGGGGTTACTGTTCTAATCGCTGGTTGATATCTCTAACCTATTTTTAAATAATTGTAGCGCCTTTATGGCTAAAGATGGCGTCGTGCGGTTTTCGCTATTCGATTGGTATGACGTAATACTATATTTAAAAAATTTAAACCGCGCGCTGAGGACTCATCATCAGGGTTAAATTACGATTTTTACGATAGCGCAAGTATCCTACGCATGGCGGCCATTTTCTAAGTCACGTGATTTTTGACATATGACAGGTGACAGGTGACATTTGACATTTGACAGATGACATTTATGGTTTGACAGATAGTAGGGACCACGCCCTAAATAACGCGTTGCGCAAGATTCCTAAATATTCAATGACGTCAGAGATCTTGAGATAATAAGCTCCACCGGTGGACAGTGGTCCCTCAATGCCTCATCTCTCCCTACTCATTAAATTTAAAAGAATATTATTTCAAACAAACTAGATTTAATATTTTCTTGCCAAATACCAAACGTGCCCAAATTATTCCGAGAAATGTTTTCTCTGTCATAAATGTTTTAAGAAAATTTTCCCTCGTCTGCGGCTTGGGATAATTTTTAAAATAGTCGTGGCTTTAAAAAATTTCGGTAATAAATTTAGCACTCGTGGTATTACAAGTAAAAATTAAGTAGTTAACTTAATTTTTACTTTTTTTAGTTTTTAGTGTCGCCAATTATTAAAAACCCATTAAAATGCTTTTTTTAATTATTAGATTTAAATAATTTACCGTAAGAGGAAAAAAATCACTTACAATAAAACTAGTTTAATTTTTTAAGGCTTAATGACATAAAAACAAATATAAAAATAATTATGTTAAAAACTACACTATGTATTTACCTAAAGTATATATTCGTTACATCGTTTAAAGCTTATAAAAGACCTTTTTAAAAATGTATTAGCCAACTATGGTTTTTATTTTTAAAGATGCAAAATTTATGTCGTAGCTCAAAAACGGAGCACTACATACAATATCGGATTACACCTTCTCATTAAGAAAATAATTACCTACAAGTTTTTTATTCACACTTTTTTCCGTTTTAAATATTTACTAAGCTATTTACAATATTTAGTAAAAGGGTATCAGAAATCGCTGCAGCTACAGAGATGGTTAATTGGGAAAAAAATTGCAGTTTTTAGGGCTTAGTTTAAATCACATGTTGCTTTTTTAAAAAAATCATGACCTATTAGATACTAAAAAAACTTTATTTTCTAAATTGTTTTTTCTGGGTTCTCACTTACAGTTATATTCGGAGTGGAAACAAACTGTACATAAAAAGCTTGCAAATAAATTGTTTTCCCAATAGAGAGGTATATTTCGATATTAAATGTAGTAGTCCGTTTTTAAGCTATGACATAAACTTGTTTTAAATAAAAACCAGAGTTGGATATGACATTTTTTAAAAGGCTATTTATAAGCTCTAATAGTTTTTAAATTTGAGTGTTTTTTTAGTTGGTCGCAAAAAGTAAACCAGTACTGTAAAAATTCCTTTTTTACAGCATTTCCAATAAATATTTTAACTTTCCTATGCTTGTGAGAGTCAGTTCACGTAACAATTATTATTTATAATTATTTATGTTTATAACGTATAGGCGTTGAGTCTTTAAGGCAACAAATTTGGTTTTAAAAGATATAGCATGGGTATTAGCAATAATGGTAAAATTTTAAATAACTTTTTATTTTTTTAGTATAGTAGTAAATTTAGTATATAACTAAAAATCCACTTAATAATAGTTGGAGTTATTTATTTTTATCAATGTAGTCGGTTTTTTAAAGACATTAAAAAGGGTTGCTGTCTAAAATTATTTATTAACAGGTTATGGAAATGCTCTTTTTAAAATATGTGATTTAAAACATTTATACTATATATATATATATATACTGATGAGACAAGATAAAAAGGTAATTTTTAATAAAATAAATTTAATATCTATGGCTAAATGACCAATAAAGAAATATTTATGTCCCAAACTACGTTACTTTTGTATTTAAGGTATTTGTTGGTTTACATTGCTGTAAAGCTTATAAAAAGATATTTTTAAAATGGCATTGCAAACTTTAATTTTCATTTCAAAAACTGCAAGTTTATGTCGTAGCTTAGAAATGGACTATTATATTAAATATCGGATTTACCTTTTTATTAGAAAAATAATTATTTCCAAGTTCCTCATTTACACTTATTTTTCTACTTGTAAATATTATCAGAGCTACAGAAAAAAATTTTTAAATAAAACCAAAAGTAATCTAAACTTGGCTCTAAAAACTACAATTATTTCCCCAATAAACCATCTCTGTAGCTGCAGCGGTTTTTACGATCCTTGTACTGAACATCGAAAAAAACTTACCCTGTATGTACGTACCCTTAATTAGGCATAAAATAAATGTAAGTTTTTCCTGCATAGCAGTATATTTATTTAATATTCTACACAAGTTAATATAGCTAAATTGAAAATGTCACGAGCATTTTTATTGTAAAGAGTATTTGATTAAATTTATGCAGGGCTTCCACCATCTTTTATATTTCAGTGATAAATTTAAAATCGACTTGACAGGTTATGAATGGTAAGTTTATATTTTCATTATAATTCTTTGCATGCGCCTAAACTTTTAAGAGATTTCACCAAACCGCGGTTAACATCCAGACGCTCTACTATAAGCAGTAATTTGTATTTGAGACAATTTTCTTGTAATAATTTAAAAGTTTTTATATTGCCCTGAAAACATTTAAATCTTGTTAGCTTTCTAAAATTTAATATCTCAGTATTAAAAAAAATATATAAGAAAAAAATTGAAACTACTTAATAAAAAGGCATAAAAAACTAATGAAACAAGTAAAATAAAATGTTTTTACTCTAGTTACTCGAGAAAATAAAGTATAATTTTTATTTCTGATAAAAAATGTATCTAATTTAGTTACCATGCAAGAGAAAAAATATATTTTTTAAAAATGTATTTAAATAAAAAAATGTTTGACATTGTATCTCTGGTAACAGGAACTTAATGTTTTTTCATTAAATTCTTTTTTCCCGGACATACATACGCCTAATTAAAAGTAAATATTTAATTTGAGAATAATTTATTATACAAAACCTATATTTCCTTTATATTAGCAGTTCAGTCAGATATTTTTTAACTTTATAATATTCCAAATACCTACTAAAAGATCGCTTTTACTCTCAACTTTTTAATTTGAATCCGTCTAATTACAAAATTTTCATAGTAATGCAAGGTCCATTTGTGTCAAAAATGTGTTTAAATATACCAGTCGACCAGTTCAAATTTTACATGATTAATTTTCTAACTTTATTATTACGTTTTTTTATTATTAATAAGTCGTCGTTCTTTGATCACACAAAAAAAAATGTGTACCATATACGGAAAAGTTTTTGGAATATAGCTCCCGGTTTATTGTTTCCTCCGCTTCGCGTCGAGGGAGAACACAACCTCGAGTTAAAATCCAAAGGTATTTTTTCTTGTATAATAAATAACTATTAATAACAAAACGTGAGAAAAGGTTTTTATCATTTTATGGTGTGTAATTTAATTATTTTTCCGAATTTCTTTATAGTCCACTCAGTAAAGACTATTTAAGGAAAGTCCTAAACACCAGCTCCGACTTTAATTAAAAAAATACCTTTTATATATATAAAATTAAAAACCACTTAGAGGAAGAAAGTACTTATATGTATTGTTTAAAAATATATGCAGTATGTCTACGTAAGTTGGCGTCATATGGGAAACTTTTTTATAATTGATTTTAAGAAAAAAGTTATTTTTTAAATAAAGTTCTACTTGGTCCGAAACCTAAAAAATAACCATCAAATAAGAAATTGTTTCAGTCGTCTACAGGGTTTGACCAAAAATGTAATTCTTGCTTAAGAGTAAAGTACCTGTATTTTTGCTAATTACAAAAATAGTTAAAAAGAAATGATGTTTGGAATTAAAAATTACTTTTAAATATGCAATTTTGTCTTAATTACACAAAAGATTATTTTATTTTTTTGCGACAAAAGAGATAATTTTAGTTTGTACATTAGTGCACTGTATTTTATGATTATAAATGTCATGAGACAGTTTGTTTTAAATAAAGTTTTTAACTTATTGTTAATAAAACACGGAGAATGTACAATAAACTAATGCATAAGCTTAAATTTTACCAATTATTTTTTCAGACAAAAATATTCAATTTTTTGAAATAAACAAAATTGCATATTTAAAAGTAGTATTTAATTCTTATTATATTTTCTGTATAACAGCTTGCGATATTATGAAAAATAAAAGTACTTTACCTCTACGCATAAATTACGTTTTTGGCCAAACCTCTTAGATGAATGACACAGTTTGATATCTAATGATTGTATTTTAGGTTTGGGACCGTGCAGAACTTTTTATGAAGAATAACTATTTTGTAAAATTAATAATTAAAAGTTGACGTCAACTTACGTAGACAAACGGTATATATATTTTTAACAATACGTATGTTATTTATACAAGGTGTGCAAAAACTCTTTCGACAAACTTTAAGGGTTGATTTTTTTATCAAAAAGTAAGAAAAACACTCTGTATAAACACATGCCCTTAAAGTCATACTTTCGGAATTACAGGGTGTTAAATTAAAAAAAAATCGTATATTTTTATATTTAAAAAACCTTTATTTAATTTCTTTTTAATAAAATAGTAATTTATGTTACAAGTCCATAAAGTAATACTTTTTTACGAATGGGAAGCTTGACAGCACGACCTGTTAGGCGAGTGCGGCATTCCCTTGAATAACAAAAGTATTACTTTGTTCATGTGTTACATACTTTATTTTTTCCAGTTTATACATGTTTTATTAATTTAAACTTCATTTTTTAATTTTTGCAACGCAGCCATATTGCAACCAAAAATCATAGCCTTCTTATTTTTTAAAAACAATTATCGTTATGATTTATTTAGTAGAAATAATACTAAACCAGTGTAAATTCCTTTTAAATTTAAAGTCATCCAAATTCATTATTACTATTAATTTTAAACAATTTCTATTAAATTTGTTCGCAAACTGTCGAATTAATTTTAAAACAAGTGAGACATGAGCTAACAGAAATAACCATGAATTTAAAGGTAAGGTTGCATAAATTGATATTTAAGTTTATTGTAGTAGGTATGAAAACAAAGCACTAAATCAAAGTGTGAAAAAATACTTCGAAGTGTTAAAAAAGTAACTTTTTTAGCACTTTTTGTAGTGTACTGGAATGAAGTACTTTATCTTTATGTTAACGTTTAAAAAAACGATTTTTTTAACGACATAGAATTTTTTTCTTTTTGTTTTAATTCGATGTACGGTTTTTAAGTAAATGGATACAAAACATGCAAATATCTAACTTTGCAGTTGATAATATCACCTTTTTTGTATATTAATAAAATTACAAGTAATTTTCTACGCGAAAGATTGGTCAATACACCAATGTTTTAACTATTAATTCATATAATCATTGGTAAATCGAACTAAGTAATCTTAACATGACTACCATATACTAAATAAATAGCGATTTGACCATGCCAAGAAAGGATTTTTACGCAAAAACCATACACCGAATAAATAAAGTCAAGAGATTTATAGTTTAAAACCTAACAAAAATCCAAAATATAATTTTTTAAGGATAATGCAGTGGCGGACCATTTTTTCTAAAAATATCTTTAGTTACTTCCTTCGGGAGACATTAACAAAAAAATATGTTTTTTAAAAAAATGATTAAAAAAACATTTTTTTACACCCTGTAGTTCCGAGAGTAGGACTTTTAGGTCATATATTAATATATAGTTTTATTTTATTTTTTAATTAAAAATGACCTCTTAAAGTATGTTAAGAGAGTTTTTGGACATCCTGTATAAACAACATATCAGGACCTTGGAGAACAAAGGGCGGGTGTTTCAAAAGTTTATTTTACAGAACAAGCAAAAACGATTGTTTTTATTACATTAAACCAAATTTTAGGTGGACACCCACCCATTTTAAATTTGCTAAAATTGTAACGAATAAGAATTGGATATTTGCAACACAAATTCGTTTCTGCGATTCTGAAAATGTAAAAAAGTGATTTTCATAAAAGTGGACACCCGCCCTTTGTAAACCAAGGTCCTGATATGTACTGTTTAAACAACATAAAGAATTATTTTTTATCTCTAGAAGGTTTTAGATTAAAAATAATATGAAAAAATTAAAATCATAAAAAAAATCAAAATCGAAGCTGTTATAAAGGACTTCCTACAATAGCCTGTTTTACAGTTTCATTGACTCGACTATCGTGTGACAAAATATCATCATTGATATTTTTAATCTTTCAAAATTTATTGGGCATATTTTACACGTTTTTATTTTACAGAAATATGTTTGTTGACCTAGTAATAAAAAATAAAATATTTGTTTTAAATGAATATACTTCTCTAAATTTTATCAAACTTGGTCCCAGCATTTAAAACAACAGAAAGAAAAATATATAGTTTACTCTTGCCCTTTAAGCAAGCGGTTAAATATTTGTTTAAATTTATTTTGTTTTTAAAATTAATGGTTTTTTAATTTTAGCCACGCTGTCTATCATAGAGCGATTTTTAGCAACACTTTTTTAGATAATATAAAATAAAACAATAAAAAATTATTTCAGTAAAAACTTTTACAAAAATAAGATTTTTACGAAATAATAAAAATAAAGAAATTTAAATGCAGAAAAACTTAATTTCATCGGTGGCGTAAAAGCACATATCTTTATTTTGGATAAGTACAAATTAAATATTTTGTCATAAATTTAAACTGGATCTATAAATAATTTTGCCTATGCTGGTACACTATGATTCTATATTTTTTAAAGCCAATGGGTACTCCAATACTTTTTTATCTTTTGATGCCTAAATTGATTATTTTAAGTAACTATGTATTGATAATGCAAATGGTGCAGGGTCCATTTCTAAAGATTAGGTTCAGGTAACGGATGGGCCTTACATAACTGCAACAAGCCCGTGGCCGTGCCATTCCGTGGTGAAATGTAGGGGGATGCGGCGCAAAAATTTTGTATTTAATTAAACTGCAGTAATATGACACAAATATACCATGCTTTAAATTACACCTGATCATAAATTATATCTTTACAAATAAGGTAACACAGTTTTAGGGTTTAACCACACCGAGGCCTGCACCGTAGCACGGCCATGTCTCGGTTTTAAAATGTACCGTTGCCGTAGGCTTAATATCACCGCTCCGTGCCCGACCACATACCTCGCACCGCATTTTAACAAGTAAACATAAATTTGTTTTTTGATTCCTCAAAATATTAATTTAAAAAAAAAATACAATGTATTCATAGGTTTTACTTACATTAACATATTATTCACAATGTGTAACAATAAAATTAATTTTACACTTTTTAATACTTTTTAAATTACTTTTTCTTGTACTGTTTGTATACAACAAGTAACCTTAACGCACTAACTTGTAATTTTTATACGTTATAAACAGACATAAAAGGTGACGCCCACAAACTCAAAGCTTGGCTCAGGGAACATCGACGCTATCCGATCCACGTATGATTTTATTTGCTGGGCATGTTTTAGACCATACAAGACACGGTGGTGCTACGATGCGGGTCTTGTGGGACATCGTTGCGGTTATGTGTGGCCAGACTTTTACCTATTCTACACTTAAAATTTGGAACAAAGGAAACAGAGATAAGTAGGAATATCTGTTTTATTTAAACAAAGACAAAAACAAACTTAAAACAATAGACTTAGCTTGACAAAAGTGCTTTGTATTTTTTTAAGTGCTCGATATATGCTTAAAATTTTTTCGAATTAATTTGCCCCACTTTCCTCTATCACCGAGAAATCGGGATCCGTGCGGTTATGTCTGGCCCGACCTTAAAGCTTACCAAGTAGTCAATGTATATCAAAGGATATTAAGACCTAACCGTAATTACCTTTAACTAGCCTAACAGAAGCAGGCTCTGATTTATTATTAAACTGTCCTGTCGCCTGGAAGCTTATTTCGTTAAACCTTTTCTATTGTAACCCAATCTTAATTTAATTATTAAGTCAGAATATAAAGAAGCTTTTGTTTAACTAAAAACCCTGAAGTTGTCATGATAAGGATTATGGACTTGCTAACTCACGATGTATTCAATCGTCGCAGTAACTTTACAGCTTGCTTGGTGAAAAAAACAAGTCAGAGCACACAAAGTTCTAATGTGTTGTGTTGTGACGCTTAAAAATCAGACACCTAATTTTAAATGATGTTCTAAAGGAAGCCATGCACAATGCTGTGATGCCAGGTTTTGGTCAGAGAGCGTTAGAGCGTTTGGCTGTGTTTGGTATTAACAGAAAAATAAATAAAACATGCTTATGACTAATTTTATCAGCCCTTTTATTATTATTGTTGATATTCCAGACACCCTGTATATTTAAAAATACATTCTCAACATGGTCAGTAAACCTATATTGGTTGTAACAATGCCAGTTTAGTCTAGGGGGCTACTCTACTTTACTTTTAAATAGTGATATGGATACTGTTGCCAGATTTTCCAGTTTTATGCTACACGAATTTTTTAATTTTTTAAAAATAAAATGCCCCATTTATTTTTATTGTATGAAATTGGGCAAATTAAATTAAGTAAGTTTTTAAAGTTTTAACATTCTGTTTCTATTAGTTGATATAACATATAATACACTAGGCTTTTAACAAAAACCGTCAAAGTTGTGTTTAAAAAAATAGGTATGTGGGGGTGTTTAGACATGTCCAAGTGATTAGTTATATGGGCATTGTTGCTAAATTTTAATAAAATTGCGGTTGTGTCGTATCTTTGTGGCGAGCAGTGGTGCAGTGGCTAGCGTGTCAGCTCCTCACCGCGGCGATCCGGGATCGAATCTCGGAGTCGGACATCGGATTTTTCATTGCTCGTCACCTCACAGTTGGCAATGGCAAACCACTGTGTAGTATTCTGCCATTTCTAGGTAGTAGTTATTTAAAAAATGCGTGCGTAAAGGTGCTGTGAAATGCAAAACTGCATGTTTCAGTGCTTGGATAACGTTGACGTAACACGACAATAATGGGTTAAACATCCAGTAACCCGGCACTCACGGTACACTGGTATTTAGGCATAAGCCTTCGTGAGATGTCATAAAGATAAAAATAAAACAAATTTGGTTAATAATTTTGAAAATAAAATGTTAATATGTTAGTAAGTTAACATGGTCCTTTTATTGCAACTAAAATAAATAGGGCATTTCTTTTAAAATAATAGAAATATTACGTATAGCGCAACAATAAAAAATCCGGCAACAATACAATACCACTGTTTAATTCTACTTGCCCAGAGGCCTATACCGAAATTTGTAAACGCAGCTTTAGCGCTTCTAGAGATGTTAAAGCGCACCTAAATTTTTTATTCAAAATGTGGTGTTGCCATATCTTACCATCTAGTAAAAATTGAATTTAATAAATGGGTGGACTTATTAAATATTTAAATAGGGTATTCCATTAAAAAAAAACAAACAACGAAACTGGAAAATCTGGCAACGGTGTCGATCTTACTATTAAATTCTTCATGCCCGATACCTTTCAGATACCATTTGGTAAATGTAGGTTTAGCGGTTTGGAAGAGACTTAAGAGTTGTAATACCTTTTACTAATATAGTATAGTCTAAAAATGCAGTGCATTTCTTTACTGCCTCCCCTTCTTTTATTTTTTTAACGAATCAATTAGGAAAAGTTAAATTTTGGAATATAAAATTGATGTATAAATACTACTCGTATATTTTAGCGTAAAATTGACAAATGAAAATTTTAAGATGGCGGCTGGTAATATTATACAGGGTAGAAAAAGTATATATTTTTTTAATAAAGCACCCTGTATATTCGGAAAGGAGCTTCAGGCAAATACTACATTAAGTATATCTAACTTTATTATTTTCGAGAATATGACCATCCAAATCAGGTATTTAGGTAATTTTTAAAATACCACCACTTTGTATAAGGTGAAGTTATTGAATTCATATTCTAGGGTTATAAAGTACTCGTCAGGAGCTTTAAAATAATATATCACAAAACCCCCTTTACATTTAATTTTTATCCCAAAATGGCGCCCAGCCGACATCTTAAAATTTTTATCTGTCAACTTCACTCTAAATTATAGTATTTATGCATCAATTTTATATTTCAGTTTTACTGCTTTAAATTAATCCGTTGAAAGAATAAAAGGGGGAAGGACATGCACTGTATGATTTAAGAATTCGTAAAATATTTACCATTTTTTACTTTTAAAGCACCTTAAGATAGGTATTTGCTTAGATAATAAAGAAAAATAATTAATAGTTTAAAAAAACTAAAAAACACGCTTTTATATGCAACCGAACTAAAAATTAAAAATAATTTTTCATTAAAAAAATATTTTCACTTCATAGTAAAAAGCGTGGGGTGCTTAATATATTAAATGTTATAATTATTATATTTGCCAATATCTATGATGGAAAAGTTATGAAAAAATAGTAAAATGCACCCCACGCTTTTTACTATGAAGTGAAAATATTTTTTTTTAATGAAAAATTATTTTTTAATTTTTAGTTCGGTTGCATATAAAAGCGTGTTTTTTAGTTTTTTAAACTATTAATTATTTTTCATTTTTTAGTTCGTTATATTGCACAAAATTCTTAATATAACAGTAAATTAGAACATACTAATTAATTAAGCAGCAAAAAGAAAATAACCAGCCCCCTATGAAATGACAATGGTAGCAAATTTTAAAATTTGCAAAAGATTGCAACTCACTAAAAATTTCTTCTTCATTAAGTAGCAAAGTTTCAAATTTTGCCAACAGATGGCACTCCAGGAAATGTTTGGACCGTTGTCAACACTTTGCAATCCACTAAAAAATTTCTTCCTCTTTAATAGCAAAGTTTGAAATTTTTCCAACAGATGGCATCCTAGGTGTTGTTTTTATAATATAATGGAATTTTTTTCCTGGCGATTAAAAAAGATAAAGGGATACTGTTTGCAGATTATTGCATTGTCATGGGTCCTTAATAGGTGTGCAAAGTTTCAAAGAAATCGAATAGCTGGAAGTTGGTTAAAATTAGGCTCAAAGATTCCGTTACATAGGCAGCCAGATGGATAGATTGATAGATAGATAGATAGTTACAACCCAAGTTAATAAAAGCGTGTTAAAAAGAGGTTAGCGGCGCATTCAAATCGACCAACTTGGGGTAAAATTTAACTTTTTCACCAAACTGAAAGACGAATTAGTAGTTTTTTTCACCCTTTCGGGGTCATCCCACCCAGGTCCAACGACCGCCCCCTAGGTGGTGCACTGCAGCCTGAAGGCTTATTGTACCTTGACCCCTACTCCTTCTCATTCACACACCATTCATTCCATAACTTGGATGGTTGTTGCTCGGTCCGCATCCCCGAACAGAACACCGTGTGCCGCTGCCCGAAACACCACTGTCGCCGGACACCCATCCAAATTATGGGCGCGCATTTCACTGCTTAACTCCGGTGATCGACGCTCGCCGATACAACCGAAGACGCGCCTACGAATTAGTAGTAGTTTTAAGTGTATGTTTATAGATTTAATAGTAAATATTCTTAAAAGCAAAATGTAAACATTTAATGAAAAATTAAACCGACTTAAAAAAAATAGGTAAACTCACTAAAAAGTTAAGAATAATAACTAAAAAAAATTAAAAAAAAACGGGTAATAACATATGCCGTAAACTACTAAATGTTGTAACATGTGTAACCACAACCTCTTAATACTTTAATATCATATTTTATTACCCGACCTATTTTTTATATTTAATATTTTTACCTTTATAGTTGGTTTTATTTGTATTTTTAAAATGGGTTAATTTCTTTTATTGCTTACTAGGTGACTTAACTTAAATTTTAAAAAAATAAGCTGCTTGTTAAACTTCTTTACAAGTAAAATTTAAATAAAAATTTAAACCTAATTTAAAGAAATTAGAGAGCAAGAAAAAAAAGAATTAAATTTCATTTAAAAATCAATAAACCATTTAAAAAAATATGAACGTATTTATTTTCATTTAAATTAAAATTAAAATAAAGTACTTTTTAGTCTTTCACTGAATCGAACAACATATTCTTTTAAAAAACTGATTTACATCTTTTAATAAAAAACAACGTTTTTAATTGAACCATAAAGCAATAAAAAATATATTTTTTTAAGTTAAA
Source organism: Listronotus bonariensis (assembly GCA_014170235.1). Taxonomy (NCBI): domain Eukaryota; kingdom Metazoa; phylum Arthropoda; class Insecta; order Coleoptera; family Curculionidae; genus Listronotus; species Listronotus bonariensis. Next base: position 97,944 of record JACEGR010001072.1, read on the forward strand.
GCATTGTTTAATTAAATTTATTTTATCGTCGTTTCATAAATACATTTTCTCAAAACAATTTAATACAAAAAAGGTTTAATAATTTAAAATATTATCAGTTTGTTGTTTTGAATTTAAAATTTAAAAAATTCTAAAAAAAACTCAACAAGAAATGGGTGTTAAGTACTAACATAATAAATCCGTCCAAAGCTATTATAGGCAGGGGCAGTGGATACAATTTAATTATAAAACAAAATATATATATATATTTTAATTTAAGTGCATGCCCGTTTAAACTGGAAACTTTCAAAATATTAAGTTTTTCAATGTCTTTTCCCTTTTTTATTCTTTTAACGAATCAATTTACAGAATTAAAATTTAACTTAAAGTTGGGTCGTTACAAGCAGTAAAAAGCTGGTAAACCAAAATATTAATAATTTTTTAATTGTTTAACTAAGACTTAAATAAAAATTATGGTTTACCACTTTGACTTAAGAAAAAATATTTTCTGTGTGTTATACTTTATTTATATAAAACTGTTTTTAAGGTTCGGCATAATAATGGATATGTCTTAGGAGTCCACTAGACGATCAATTATATAGCACAATATTACGTATTGTTTAATTCAATTAATCGTCTAGGGCTAATATTAAAGATTGCGCAATGAGTAAAGGAAAGTTTAGGCAAATTTAATTTGTGTTGCACAATATTGTTCCATTGCATATTGTAGGGTCGGTTTTGCAATACTATCAAAACAAACTATTGTTTGACTAAAAATGAAAATATTGCACAGTTCGTATTTTTTACAATATAATTAAGCGCTTGGATTTAAAACGCCATTTAATCTTATTTAATATATTGTGCAATGTTATTGCAGGTCTGGGGGCCGCCTTAGGCGCTTCTTACAGCACTATTTTTTGATTGCAAATATTGCTTTTAATATTATAAAATTTAAACAAAATATATTTAGAATATCAACAAAAACATTAGGAACCAAAAAAGTGACGGGACCTAAAAAGTGATGTTATACAGGATGTCCGACTATGTTTTGACTCATTTTAATTGCAAATAACTTTAGAACAAGTAATGTTACTAAGACTTGGTTTTCGCAGAGAGCCTTGGACTTTTTGTTTATTTAATTTTAATTATATTTTCGCCATATGGTTAAAAATTACAATAACAAAAACATAATGGCCGATTTCCTTAAATAGGATACCTTTGTTATTTAGTAAGCTATTTTACAATAAAAGATTAAAAAACATTTTTATTATAAACAAATATCTTCCACATCTTAGTTTGTGAACTACGGGGTGTTAACAAATATAGTTTTTTTTATAATAATTTTTATCCCAATTTACATCTTTTAAAAAAATTAAGCTACGCCTACAATGCAACAAAAGGCATTTTTATGGCACACAGAAAAAAACATTTAACCAGTTTCGTGCATAAGGGGTTTAGGGTTAATATGGTAGGCCACGGCAATTTTTATTAAAATAATGTTTTGAAGTTCCAATTTATCTGGTTAATTTTTTTATAATCCCTGGGCCATTAATGAAGTGGACTTCATGATAACAACACTTTTAAAACCTATTTAGGGGGTTCCTTTTGACAAGTCTACCACGAATACTCATATTGCCATATATGGAACCAGCGCTTTAATTCTTATGCCCCTCTCAAACATGTCATTTTTGACCCTTTAGGTTTAAGATTAAAACACTCCTATTTTTGATTTTAACGAAAAGAATATGTATTATAACCTACACGGACGCTATCGTCCTACAAAAAAAGTGACGCGTTTGCCCAGTCCGACACCCGAAACATGTTAGTTTTAAGCCTTATGGTTTTGTGACAGTATCACTTTTCATTTTTGGCACAATTTTTAAAACATCGCATCTTAAAACATTGTGGTAAAATTGTCCTTCATAAAAAATGACGCGTTAGCCCAGTCATCTTCTGGTTAGCATCAGCCCTGCACATTATCACTCCGTATATTTTTAAAAGTAAAAAAATATATAAATAAAAATTGGCGCTGTAAACTTGAAATATTTCTATGATTTTGTTGGTAAGTCTCAGGGAAAAAGTTATAAAAATCATTTTTGTAGAAAATTTTAAGATCTACAACTTTGGTCTATAGTACCTTTTAAAAAAATATAGCGTTTTTTAAGAAAAAGCCAGAAAACCCAAAATTTTGACATTTGACCCTGGTTCTCTAGCTTTTGCGTCCCTTTTTTGTCGGACAAAATGGTGTTTTACATGTAATTTTTATACGTTATGCCAAAAATGGTAAGTGTTATAGTTACGAAACCATAAGGCTTAAAACTGACATGTAAGGGATGTCGGACTGGTCAAACGCGTTACTTTTTTGTCGGACATGTTTACCACAATGTTTTAGTATGCGATGTTTAAACATTGTGCCAAAAATGGTAAGTGTTACTGTCACGACACCATAAGGCTTAAAACTGACATGTTTCGGGTGTCGGACTGGGTGAACGCGTCACTTTATTGTCGGACGATAGCGTCCGTATAGAGGTTATAATACACAATCTTTTCGTTAAAATTAAAAATAAGAGTATTTTTATCACAAACCCTAAAGGCTCAGAAATGACATATTTGAGGAGGGCGTAAGAATTAAAGCACCGGTTCCATATATGGCGATATGAGTATTTATTAAAAATGTTGTTATCATGAAGTCCACTTCATGGATGGCCCAGGAACTATTACTTTGTATGGCGAAAAAGGCTTAAAATATAGTCGGATATCCTATACAATGTGTTTCCTAACCACGGTACGAAACTTAAGAGTGTTATTTCGTATGTGTTTATATGAAAAAAATCCTATTTACATATGTCCGGACAAAAATTTGGTAAACCTATTTACTGAATGTAATGACCTAGGTTACGATTGATGGGTCCAGTAAAGTTTTGGCGCACCAGAGCCAATACAAAACACTCTGTATAACAAACTTTATGTTTTGGTGTAAAAAGCCGCCTATTTTACTAACAGCAGCTGATGGCAATGACGAACCAGACATATTTAAATATTTGGTTAAAGAAGTCGCGCTTTAACATTTTATATAAATAAATATATTTTTTTCTAATTACATATTTTTTTATCTTTGGACAAACCTCCGCGGGCAGCAGGTTCCATATTCTAGAAACTCTAGGGATAAAAGAACGAACAAAGTGGGAAGTTCGGGGCTTGTCTAGTCGGACCGTATAGGGATGCATACGCGCGGAACCACGAGTTTCTCTGTTGGGAACCGTGAGTGGGAAACTATACTGGACAATTCTTCAGAGCTAAAAGTAGTACCAATAAAAAAGCGATAAATCCCACACAGCCCGACGATGGGCAAGAAAAGGAACGTCTTTCTGTAAGTGAAGGATCATTAATGAGACAAATAGCTCTTCTTTGAATAGAATCAAGAATGATTAGGGTTGTGGGGGACGCCATGCCCTAGATATGAGAACAATATTCCAAGGTAGGTCGGATATGGGACACATATAAAGTGAATAAATTAGAAGGGGAAAAATACTTTTTGGCTTGAAAGAGAAATCCAAGCTTTTTGAAGCTGCCGTGGGTGGCTATACATACCCTAAAAAATGTTTTTTTTCGATTCACTTACTTGCTTGGTACGTCGAAGAAAATGCTTAGTGGTCTAATAGGCGTGACGTAACTGGCAGATATAAATGTTCATACTTCAAATTCCTTTTAGTTTATTATTGTTTTAATATAAGACAATAAAAGCGTAATTTAATTTTTTACTGTGAAATAAATAGGTAATAACATATAATTAATTTCTAAAAACCATATTAAGAAGTAGCGACTCAACCAATTTCTTTGCAAAACTGTTGTCCGTGGCGCAGCATAATTTTGTATTTTTTTTACGCTATAAATAATGCGTTTCTAGTATAAATTATTTATCTAAATGCAGTTTTTAAAAAATTAGATTTTTCTTTTAACATATGAGGACAGTAACAAAGTCTGATTTTTTTAACTTTAAAAAGTTTTATTAAAAATGAATAAAAATAGTGTATAAAAATAACTATTGACTTGCCTTTAGGAAATCAGCTTTATAGTACTTCTTTAAAATAGGGGAGGGGAAAACTTTTATTAAACTAGGGCATTAATACATATGTATTTACTGTTACCATATTTTAGATTTATTTTTGCTATTTTTCCTACATTATTTTTGCATATCAATATCTGCCAAATATAAAAAAAATATGAAAATTATGTATCAGTTTACATGAATTGTTTATTGGATAAGCTTTTCATTTAAAATTCTTACTCGACTGTAAAAGAACTCAAAAGCATGTTAAGTCCCACCAAATATATTATCAAAAATAGTAATAAATCTCGTTTATGAAATGGGTTTATGGTCTAAAAGCTCTCTATGTCAGCACGCTGTAGGCAAAAACTCGAGAGACTGGAAACAATATGTAACAGATAACTAATGTGATGAGTAGGTTAAAGGAAAAGGCGTTTGTTATACATTAAGTGGCATATTGTTGGGAGATGACATGCGATTTTGATTTAATTAACCCTATAATACTCTATATCACTACCTACTGTATGTGTTAGTAATATGTACATACAAAGCCATGCAGACATGTGAATCTTTAATTTTAGTGGAACACGTTTTTGTGTCAATAGTTACTTTTTTAGATTATCTGCTTTCTCCAACAACACAAATGTTCAAGAGTTTAAATGGTCAAGGGGTCAAGTAATACCTCATTTTAAAGGGTTTTAAACTCTTTATTTAACAGTTTTTGGATTTTTAAAATCGGTTAGCAGTTTTCGAGAAAATTTACCCTAAATATGAGATGTGCCTAGCAAAATTAGAGGAAAGGGGGGCTAGGGAGGGGGCTTAACCCCTAAGATGGCGATCAGCTTCCCTAAAGTTATTGGGCATTTAAAGCATATTGGTGTTTTTCAGCAAATATAATCCATAAACTGGGGCTTAAGCCCCCCAAAAAAACCTGCCTGGCCTCTAAAACTGTTTAATTTGCTAAAATATTAAAATAAAAGTACCACGCTCAATTCTTATTAAAAGTGGCTTTCGGTTAATTGTTTTAAAGAACTAGTATGGTGTAGATCTCATTGCCCTAATTCTTTTGGGACGATGTCCGATCGCTACTAGTTTTAGAGTTATCCCTTAAAGTTGGATATATGCTAACTTCAGATTTCGAGTACCTTCTATGATTTTCATTTATTTTCTATCTTACTAAAGCTTTTCCATGACGTCTTTTAATGCATACTTATAGGTAATTTTAAGGAATTGTAAATATTTAAAAAAATTAGGTGTAATATGGTAGTGGCGTCCGAATATATAAAATTGGTATTAAGTTGCCTAAAATACACACTAAACACAACTCAAAAATTGCATTTTAAGTATAAAGAGAAACAAACAGTTCAATTTTATTTTTTTTTGCATAAGGAGAGTTAAGAATAATATTAAAGATAAAAACCCATTTTGGTGCTGTTTTAATATACAGGGTGGAAAAAAACAAGGTAGTCTTGGAGTATCTTTTCACTATGTTACCTAAGTTTATAATATTTACTTTAGGAAATAAAGGTAATCAGTTTTTTTTAACTTGCAAAAACACCTATATTACAAAACCAAAAGTACTATTACTAGCTACAGATCTTAAAGCTGTAGGTATTTAGGACGTACAGGGTGGCGCACTACAAACCGCCTCGGTCTCTAGTACAAAAAGTGTACTTAATTTCCTAAACCTATCTTTAAACCTGATATGGAAAGCAAACGCAGAGCGATGTAAACATCTCTTTTACAGGACCCTAATTTAATATTCGATTGGGGTGCCAGAAATCTGGTGCAAGGCACCCCTTTCTTGCCCATTGTCGGGTTGTGGGGGATTTATCGCTTTTTTAAAGGTACACATATGGCTTTTGCTCTGACTAGTTCTCCAGTATAATTCCTTTAGTCATAGTTCCTAACAGAGAAACTCGTGTACCGCACGTATGCATCACTATACGGTCCAGCTGGACAGGCCCCGAACTTTCCACCTTGTTCGTTATTTTATCCCTAGAGTTTCTAGAATGCGGAATCTGCCGCTTGCGAAAGTCTTTCTTTTCCCTCCCAATCTTCAAGTTTTTAAATCTTTTTTTTTATGAAACACCATGTATATTAATTAATTTTTAGATTATTAAATTTATATTAAAGTGGGTTTTATAAGCGATGTTTATATCAAAAATGTAGGGTTTTAAAATATTTACTCCTAACAAAATAAAAGTTTAGTATAAGCTTTTTACTTAGCGCAGATTTACATAATGATGCTACACATTGCTAAAATATAATTTGTACAATAACCTTAATATTATTATATTGTAAGAAAATATAAAAAGTGTTTAGAAACTAATATTTATTATTAGCTTTCTTTACATGCAAATTATTAGCCCATTTTAAATAAAACATCCTGTATATTGCTAATTTTTTTGATTTTGGGTTAAAAAAGGGTACATTTTTATTGTGATCCCTATACCAAAAATATAAGATTTATAAGGTATTTAAAATATTTGCAGCATAATTTAAACCCTGTATATTTTGGCATTTGGGCATACTAAATTTTGTTTATTATAGATAAACAACTAGTTTTGAGCTGAATAAGCCTAAATAAATTAATAAAATGTATCTTTTTATTTACTCAAGTAGATATCATTTACTGAAGTGGCATAGTAAAACTATATTTTAAAAACACAATGTTTTTTACCCTGTATGTTTTGACCGTGCTAGAATGTGTTTGGTACGTAAAAAAATAATGTTTGGGGTTTGTTTATTTTCGGCAAGTTAATATTAATTTTATATGGTACTGTAATAAGAAATATTCTACAGCAATATATTTTCGTATATTTTACTATTCTATATTATAGCCTATTAGTCAAGTCAATGAAGCTGTAAAACAGGCAATTATAGAAAGTCCTCAATAACAGCTCCAATTTTAATAATTTTTTTTATTATTATTTTTATTTGTCTATATTGTTTAAAATCAGAAACCTTCCAGGGAGGAAGGGAAATAATTATTTGCATTATTTAAACAATATACATACACGTTATATTTACGAGTACATAGTGCCAAAAAACTTTTTAACAAATTTAAAGGGTAGATTCTTCATTAAAAAAAGAAAAACTTATATATGAACATATGTATGACGCAAAAGTCCTATTTTTAAAACTACATGGTGCTAAAATTTAAGAAAAATGTTCGTTTTTTTATCATAACTTTTATACTAGTTCAGATATTTTTAGGAAATTTTACAGAGGTTTTCTAAACATTCAAATATTTTTTAGAGTACAAAAAAATTGTCAGTGACGTAGGTGAGGGATTAACTTTAAATAATTTGTCACTGTCGTCTGTGAGGATTTACTGTAAATAATTTTTAAGAAAAAAATGTACGCTATTGCATTTTCTTCCAAAATAAATATTATTTTAAATTTTTGTCAGTTTCAAGCAAATTTGATAGCTCGACTTTGTTAATTATTTGATGTATGGGTTTTGCGTAAAAAAATAAAAATAATTCTTCGGCACGGTCAAATCGCTATTTATTTAGTATACCGTAGTCATTGTCAAGAGTACTTAGTTTGCTTTACCAATCATAATATGAATTAAAAGTTAAAACATTGATGTATTGACCAATCATACGCGTAAGAAATTAATTTTAAATTAAATATTGTATAAAGAAGGTTATATTATTTACTGTAAAATTAAATATTAGCGATATTAAATGACAATGCTAAACAAATATTAATTATTATTAATTTTAGATTAAATTTTCTAAAAACTGAACAGAAATTAAGTAAAGTATTTTTATTTGAGAAAGAACCAGTATCATATATTTTTTTACTTTTTTCCATTGCCATATTTTTATAACTATAAGAGATAGACATATCAAATGTGGTATTTTCTTGAAGCTTTTTAAAATAGCTATTTACTGAGGATGACCGAAACTATTAAAAATTGGATAAACGACATAAAGACTTTTTTAAAACTCTTTGATACGTCTTTTAAATGGTGATATAACATACAGGGTGTTTTATTTAAAAACAGTATATTTTTTGCAATAAATCAACATCCTAAAGGTTCAATTGTTTTTTTGTTGACAGCACGTCAATCAGCAAAAATACTACAACTTTATTAGTTTAACCGACTTTGTATCTTCAATAATAAAGAAGTAAGCAATAGTGCCGACTTAAAAATAATCATCCTGTATACCGCACGGACCATATTGGTGAAAATTATTGTTGTTTTATGGGTTAAATTTTTTTAAATACTAAGAAGACATCCCTAATTTTTTTAGACATATCTGAACTGGTATTAAAGGTATGATTATAAAAACAAAAAAACAATTATTATTTGTTTATTTTAATACTATGTAGTTCCGAAAGTAGAGCTTTTAGGATGAAGAATCACCCCTTAAAGTTTGTTTAAAGAGTTTTTGCACACCCAGTATAAACAACATAACCTCTAAGAGGTTTCTGATTTTAAATAGTATGAAAAAATCAAAAGTTAAAATATATGTAAAAGCGGAGCTGGTATAAAGGACTTTTATCGAAAAAGTCTTCATTAACTTTACTTATAGCTATGCATTAAAAGGTCTTTCGAAACAGGTTAAGTAAGACTAAAGAATAAATTAACATCATAGAAGGTACTTGAAATCTTAACTTAGCAAATATCCAAACTTTAGGCCTCTACAACTCTGAAACGAGAAGCGATCGGACATTGTGCCCATATAATTAGTTTGTCAAGACCTACAATATATTAAATTAAAAGAAAAATTACCCTAAGAATTGGTCGGGGTCCTTTGATACGTAGGTATATCAATTAGATATGCATTGTTTATTGGATGATTCTTGTTTTCTATTACTTTTGGTTTAGCTCGAAACAATATTAACTTTCTTATTTTTAATGAAACACCCGGTATATTTTTGCTTATTTGAATAGATAATGACATATTAAGTATAATAACACTGATGGTGCCACGATCCACTATTTAAATTAATTTTTTTAAGTTTGTGCTGGTGGGGAAAGGGTGTTACCCTGAATAAGTTAATTTTAACACTAAAATGTTTTTCCTTAAAAATAAAAACCAACGTGTTTAAGGATATTTTTAGGAGCGCACAAATCCCAAAATTATAGAAGGTCGCTAGCTTTAATAGAAATACACTGGATATTTATTCCTTAAAGAAAAAATACGTTTTTTACTACCTATTTGATAGGTTAAAAATTGTCTAAAAACTTTTATAGCAATACCTTAATTTAAATACTAAATTTAATATAAGAGTTTTTTCGGTAAACAGATTGGTGCCGGTCACTTCTTATTCGGGTCTTAGACTAATAGTTATTTAAATGCTTCGAGAGATAATTTTCAAAATGTATTCTGCGTATTTTCTTTTTCTTTATCCTTTAAAAGTTTTATCGGTTGGTTCCAAATGAGTAATTGGATTAACTCGGCGGCAAATTTATTCACCTAAAAGTGATCATACGAAGGAAATTTTGGTAAATTAGCTTTTCTAATATTGTTTGAAATATTAATTGGTAACTAGAAAATTGAACTTTAATAATAATTAAAATTTGGTTGACTAGTTAACCTCGCATTAAGTTACCATTGTTTTATTTGTTCATAATGCTGGTTTACACGTGTAAAGTAGCTAAAGTAAGTTGATAAATAAAGTCACTAAATTTAGGTTTATGCAGAATGTAAACCAACTGTAAAGTCGGCATAAATACTAGCGATCTTTGTTGTCCAATATTTAAACGCGTACATAGGTGTTCCTAATAAAGTAACCAAAGTTACTTACTAAAAAAATTTAAAAGATATGAAACATGGAAAGATAACAAGCCTGTCACACTATTCGTAGTTGTGAGAATATGTTAAATAAAGCCTCCGCTAGTAACCGTACCTAGTTTATTTTTCTTTTATAATAAAATGTCAAGTGTCCAAATAGAAAAATCTTGTGAACCTTTAACTCTAGAGATTGCAGAAAAACAAGAAAATAATTTATGTCTTTAGATCTGATTTTTTTCAAGTTAAAAATTTACCTGAAAAATGTATAAAAATATGTCGTAAAACAAAAGCATTCTTATTATCCAATAAAAACCTAAAAGTAAATTGAATATATGCGATGCTTTGTTATTACAAATCGTACACTTGCCAAGATTTATTTATTTTAATAGTAGTTTAACAACAAGTATTTGGTCAAAACATAATAATTTTATTACTCAACAAAATTATATTTCAGCATTTAAAAAGTAGAATTTATTGCAAAGATAGTGCCCAAATAAATATCATGCTGAGTTAGTAAAAGTACCGCAACTCTTAAATATCTTTTTCCTACGACCACTAATGAAAATGAGATAAAACGCACTCCTTGATCCTTTAGAAAACGAATACTATCACACGCGTGTTGAAATCTACTTTTCAACACTAGTGTTGAAAAGTACGTGACAGTAACAGATGCTTAAATTTCCTTAAAAAAATTTTTACAGTATATATTTAACAAACGGAGGGTTTGGACTTACCAGCGCTAACACACATTATCTTTTTTCAAATAATATTAAATTTAGTTTAATGTTTAAACGTTTATTATTTTATAGACAAAATTATTTTATAGCAGATGCCTGTAATAATAATAGACAACCCAATAAACACATGTGTGTGGAAGTGTCTAAAGTTCTGCGGGCCCCCGATTTGTAAAATTATAACAACCACAAAGTTTGCACAAAAGGCCAAGAAATGTTTTTCTTTCATAAATAATACATCCCTTGTTAGAAGAAGGCTAAGATAGGATCAAAATCGAATTGCCATTGAACCAGACATAAAATTTAATTTAATCCATTCGAGACAATAGGCTACACTTTTGTAAGGTAACTAAAACTAAATTTTAAAATACATGCTTTTTCATACAATAAGGTAAAAGGAATTTCTTTATTTGGATTTTATGGCACTGACATTGATTTACGTCAAATCTTCTATCGGATTATCTTGTCTGTGTTGAAATTAATGATATAAAAAATTAACTTTGGATTTTTGATATATAAATATTGTTTGGTCGTAGGAAAAATATTGTACATGACTCGTGCTAAAAGTGATTTTCACACTTGTGGTACTGTCGAAATCGGCTATCGCCTCGTGCGATATCATTCCCACTGGTGTGAAATATATTACTTTCAACACTTGTTATGTAATACTGTAATATACTATAAAACCGCTAAAGCTACATTTACCAAATCTAGTACCTTAGGTGTTTTGGACATTTAAAATTCATTAGTGATAAAGGCAATGTTGCCAGTATTTTGTTTATTTTTTGAAATAATGCCTAAATTGTTTTTATTGCATTACATAGGGCAGATCAAATTTGTTAAGATATAATACACTACACGTTCATCAAAAAGTACGTTAGCGCCTAAATATCTTAAAAACCGCTTAGGCTGTGATTACAAAAGTTAATATTTGGTGATGTTTAGGCATGCATAATTGATCAGTTATATTAGCATTGTTGCCAAATTTTAATAAAATTGAAGTGTTTTCATATCTCGGTAACTGGTAAAGATTAAATTTTAAAAATTTTCAATCTTAAAGTTGGCATGCTTCTTTTATTGCAGTTAAAATAAATAGGTCATTTTATTTAAAACACCAGAATATTGACAAAAACTTAAAATTCTGACAACAACGACAATATCACTTCTCAATTCTACTTGACCAGAAACGTTTAAATACCAAAATTTGTAAACGCAGCTTAAGAGGTTATAGATATAGTGGGGCGCATCTAAACTTTTACCTAAAATGTGGTTTTATAATTTCTTAGCAGCTAGTAAAAATCGAATTTTAAACATTTGTGGACCTATCTGGCCTACGTTATTTATTTCAATGAAAAAAAGTTATTTTTCATTTTAAAAAATTAAAAAGGTACGTATAGCACAAACTGGAAAATCTGACAACGGTGCCGAAATTACGTTAAATTCTTTATGGTCCATATCTTTTAGATATAAAATTTGGTTTTTGTAGCTTTACCGGATTTAAGCATATTTGGGATTTTCAGTACTTTTTGTTTACGCAGTATGGTAAGTCCACAAAACTGCATTTTTTAAAGTATAATTTTTTTAAATCCTTGTTAAGTTAAAAACAAATTTGATCTCCTGACTTTTTTGTTTGACGTACGGTTTTTGCGTAAATAAATAGAAACCATTTTTTGGCATGGTAAAATTCCTATCTAATTAAAGAATAAATAAGAATAAAAACTGACTAGTTTCTATTTATTTACGCAAAAACCGTACATTAAACAAAAAAATTCAGGTAATCAAATTTGTTTTAAACTAAACAAGAATTTTCAAAAATAATTTTAATTTTTGAAAATGCAGTAGCGGACCATTTTTTTTCTGAAGAAATAATTACTTTAATACCCTTATGGAGCCTTAAAAATTTAAATCGCGCCAACCCTAACTTAGCCCAGGATTTTAAAGGCCAACCCTGTTGTGGCATTAGCTACATAGTATAAACTTTTATATAAATTTAAAAAATTTATTACCCTAAGGTATGTAATATATATATATATATATATATATATATATATATATATATATATATATATATATATATATATATATATATATATTGTGAACACCTAGTATAAAAAGTTTACATTTTGGAAATTTAAAAAATATACATTTTGGGAAATTTAAATATAATTGGGTTACTTAACATTGGGAAATTTGGTACATAAAACAATACGTGAAGTGTCAAGGTTTAAAAGTATGAATCAAACAATTTTCTAGGTTACTCTTATAATAATAAAACAAAAACATTAAACAAGCGAGTAGCCTAGAAATGCAAAACAAATACTGAAAAATTTAATATTTAAAGAGAACAAAATTTTAAGACGGGGATTGATTGTTTTATCAGAGAAGTAGTTAGTAAAGACAAGTAAAAAGTTAAAGTTTGAGTTAAGCCCCGTACGGGCTATCCCTAGGGATATGCCCGTACTAAATTTAGTTAGTTCAATAAGTTACGTTGGTTTTTAATGCAAAGTTAGTGTTGATGGTCCACCGGTCTCATTGTCCCAATAGATAGTTCCATATGGTACATTGTGCCCAAGTGACGTCAAGTAGTATTTCAAAATGTCAACGTCACATATGGTGGAGGCGCCCCCGTTCCCAGTGACCTTTGTGAAACGTCGGTTATGGTAAGCTGTGCCCGCCCTAGTTCCAGTGCCCTTTGTGAAGCGATAGGAAAAGTCGCTTATGGTACGCCCTTCCTACCCCTCTAGTTTATTTGTGGAAGAAAATACCATATATATGGTAAAGGCGTCCCGTTCCCCGGAGAAGAAATGTGTGTGAAAGGACGAAGATGGGGAAAAATATGTTGCGTAGCGTAGCTGCAAGGAGGTAGCAGCGTAGCTACAAGAAAAGGAAGATAAGGTATATCTTCAGTTTTCAAATATGGCTAAATGGTGTTAGCCAGAAGTGATAAAGAAGAATATGGAAATATATTTATTTGTGTCGAAGTTGTATGGTACGTCGTGAAGACGGAGTTCAGAAGCAGCATGAGGCTGCATTAGCACTGGAAGCCGCAGCTCTAGTATGGGGAAGAGCTGAAGTATGGTCTTGAATGGTGGGGTACAAGACTATCTAGCGGCCCTGAGAAAGCTCAGGATATGGGGAAATTGGCATGAAGTTGCAGTAACCTGATGTGGAAGAAGAAAATGGGAATGAAAGGCAGACAATGGTATGTGGAGAAGAAGTACGGGACAAATGGCCAATGGAACGCACCATCAAGAACATGGACAGGGAGGCAAGGTGTACACAGTACAATTCAACAAAAGATGGACAATCTAGAATATTATATGGTATTTGTAGAGTGTTTAGGTAAATCTGTAATGTTTTTTAATTAATGGTATTTTTTTTTGTTGTTTACTTATTAGAAAAATTATAATATTGATAAAAATAATGATTTAATACCAGAAAAAGTAGCCTAAAAGTAAAATTTGATAATAACTCTTTTTTAACCCACCGTATATGTAATATTAAGTGATGAAAGGGTCATTGTTTTGATGATATATAATATCCGAGAAAGGTCAAGACCATATCTAATAATACCAGAGCTAGCTAGTTTCAAATAAACATTTTTTATTTACCAAGTCAGATGTTTTGTTTAGTACATGTTATGTAGCACAATAACACTATGCATTTAAAGTGTTTAATATGGGAGGTATAAAATTTAGGCCACTTTTCTCTAAAAAATAATCTTAACCGTTACAACTATATTTAAATAAAACTACTTGGAGAAAATCCCAAATTTAGAAATTATTCAGTTAACAATGGAAAAAATTTAATTTTTTCTTTTTGATCAATGACAAATCTTTTTATTTCTTAGAAAAAAGTCAAGTCAATTAATTATTTTGGATTAAAGGAAGCTATTTGTTATTTTTTGTTTACATTTATTGAAAAAATTTTAGATAAAACTTTTTTTCATATTTTTAAAAACTTCGAAAAGTTAAGGTTATTTACGGTTATTTACATAATAGGTAAAATATTGTTAGATTTTTAAATATTTGTAAGCTATATGGAATATCGATTTTGGTAATATTGCTAATTTTTTTTAAAGGGTTAAAGTAAGAAATTTGGCTCATTTCTAATAGCGTTGTGGGTCCAACGGAAAGGGAGCATGAACACCTAGTATAAAAGTTTACATTTTAAATTTAAATATAATTGGGTTACTTAACATTGGGAAATTTGGTATAAAACAATACGTGAAGAAGTGTCAAGGTTTAAAAAGTATGAATCAAACAATTTTCTAGGTTACTCTTATAATAATAAAACAAAAACATTAAACAAGCGAGTAGCCTAAAAATGCAAAACAAATACTGAAAAATTTAATATTTAAAGACAAAATTTTAAGACGGGGATTGATTGTTTTATCAGAGAAGTAGTTAGTAAAGACAAGTAAAAGTTAAAGTTTGAGTTAAGCCCCGTACGGGCCTATCCCTAGGAATATGCCAGTACTAAATTTGTTATTTAGTTCAATAAGTTACGTTGGTTTTTAATGCAAAGTTAGTGTTGATGGTCCACCGGTCTCATTGTCCCAATAGATAGTTCCATATGGTACATACGTCCCAAGTGACGTCAAGTAGTATTTCAAAATGTCAACGTCACAATATATATATATATATATATATATATATATATATATATATATATATATATATATATATATATATATATATTTTATCAGAAAAGTGATAAGGGGTATATTTAAACAGCCGGATCTTGTACTACATGGACAGTATTTTAAGGACATAACGGTATAACACACATTGTTGTTGTGTGAGGGGGACGCAGTGAAAATAATAATGATTGAAATATGGGTCGCGAATAGTAAAAGGTTAAGAGATGCCAACTAAATAAACCAATAAATTACTAAAACTTTTTATCTGGCCATTAATACTCTATGTATACAGTGTGGTCCGTTATGTGTGCAACAAATAAAAAACTTTTTATTTGCAATTTGTTAAATTGAATTGAGTTTTTTTATAAAGGTTGGTGCATGGTCCAAAACGGTTTTAGCAGTGATTAGTTTTATAAAAGTTAAATAATATACAGAGTCGGTCAAAAAAGAAAGCCGCTTAAGAGTAAAGTATATACCCTTATTATTAAAAATACAAAAAATGTTAAATTAGAATGGTATCTATGAATCAAATCTTATGCCTTAATACCAAGTCATAAACCCCTACTGAAATTTTTTAAATTTTATAAAAAATTTGATATAACCCTGTATGATACATATTTTTATTATTTTATTTTTTTCAAGTAGTTTCAACCAACTAACTTTTAAACAAATTTCAATTAAATCAAAGCAACTTTCTTAAGTTAAACTGACTTTATATTTTCTTAGCTAACCGCTAACTTCAAGTTTGTTGCAAGGATATTTCATAGGGCCCTAAAATTATAGATACAAATATGCTGTTTGTTAAAGTAAATATAGTATAAATAATAAAATGCATATAAAAATTTGTCATTTACCTTGTAAAATTTTGAATTCAAATTTTTATGAAAGTGTAGAACAGATAACTTAAAATAAAAAATAAATAAATAAAACCTTGACATAGAAGGCCATACCTGATATTTAGAAAAGACATTTAATTCTAAATAACTTTTCTATTTAATATTTCCCTGTATTTTTAGAAATAAGGGTACTTTACTCATAAGCAGTTTTAAATATTCTTGACCTACCCTGTATACCATAGAACTGCCAATAAAACTAACTACTGCTTATAAAGTTTAAGACTATGCACCAACTTTTATAAGGAATAATTTTTTTGACAAGTTGAAAATAAAAAAGTTTTCCATTTGTTGAACACTTAATGGACCACACTGTATACAGTATGTCTACGGATGAACTTTACAATATGACAAATAAAGCAAAAATTTTAATGTTTAAGATAAAAAACAATTACAAAATCTAAATTAAAGAAGAGGAGCCCCTATACAGGGTGTCCAAGAATATGTGGACAATCTCTTGGATTTATATTGAACACGTAAAAATAATGTGACAAATTCCAATATTTTTTTCCAAAAGCCCCTATTTACAGAGATATGTGCCCTTAAAAGACTCCGCTGAAAATTAGTTTTTTTTCTGAAATAGGTTTTTAGTACTTGGTATAATAAAAACACGTCTAATATGGCAAATACAAGTAAATACAATTAGGGACTGGAAACGGTACTCAAAAACCTATAAATAAGTTTATTTTTTTATTTTTAGAAACTAAAATATAATAATGTTGCTGCATTGTGAAGAGTCCCATCTTATCTTGATAATTAAAGCCTAAAAATGCATGAAATCAGGGAGCTACGCGACAAACAAAATTATTTAATACAATCTTATATAATCAAAATGTGGTTTTTCTCGAAAACGCTTCCTTTGATCGATATAGGAATAAAATATCAGTTTTTTAAGCTTAGGAATTTAAGTTATTTAAAAATAAAATTTATATTTCTTTAATATATTGGGTGTAAAAATAATTAATACTATTGTTTCAGGCTTACTCCGCCCCGGGCGAACTGATGAAGGTAAATGTCTTACAAGGATAGCATTTTAAGAAGTGCTATTTGGTTGTTTTCATATTATAAAATAATAAAATTATTTCAATATATCAAAGTGATTTAAAAGTTATTTAAGAAAAACTAATTTCCAATGGCGCCTTTTAAGGGTACATTTCTCTGTAAAGAGGAAACTTAGAAAAAATTTTATATGAAACTTGTCACATTAGTTTTATCTCTTCTATTTAAACCCCAGAGATTGCCCACGTATTTGTGGACCCCCTGTATATTATTATGAGGGGCTTAAATTCTTATAATATTTTTTTGTCACATTAAACAATATTTTTAATATAGAGGGTGTCTGGAAATTACGCGTCAGGATTTCTGTGGTCGATTCTGCACGAAAAATTAATGCAACAAACTTTTATACAATTTTTCGAAAAATTAATTACTGAAATCTTTTTTTTTTGCTATTTTTCTAATAACTTTTTTCTAGTATACTGATTTTTGCCAAATTTTGCACATATATCACCAGTGATAATTTATATTCACCCTATTAATTTGACGCCATTACTTTAGAAAAAATGACTTAAAATCTTTTTGTTTCACTTATTTTATCATTTTGGATATAAAATATTAAAGAGCATCAAAATATTTTTAAAAAGGTCTTTTAGTTGCTTTAACCTAAAATGAACGGTTTTTAAGAAAAACAACTTTAAACATTTATGCTTAATTATAAATTCTGATTTTCAAAATAAACACAAAGCAAGCCTTGAAAACAAACGTTATTTATGGGTAATTTGTTATTAATATGCATGCAAAATTTGGCGAAAATCAGTACACTAGGAAAAAAGCTGTTCGAAAAAATATCAAATGTTTTTTCTTCAACCGTTAATTTTAAGTTTTTTAAAAAAATTTGTAAAAGTTTGTTACATTAATTTTTCATTCAGCATCGCTTACAGAAATCTTGACTCGTAATTTCCGGACACCCTATATTTAAAAAAAAGGCAATATTTCTGGCCCGGTCTAATATTCAATATTAACTAAAGTCATATAAAGGAACTAGAAATTATGTTAACAATTTACATAAAACAAGCTTATCATATTTCTACTATTAAATTAACCACTCTTAATTTGTTACATTACATAAATAAAACCCGGATTTAACCAAATTTGTGCTTTAACTTTACCAATTAAACCGTTACGTTGGTGAAAATGAGTAGGCCTCACAGCATATCTAAATGTTGTAAACATTTTAAGTGGATTAGGGAGAATCTCGTAAGCATTTAATTTATATATGCTTTAAAACAACGTAGATTTAATAATGTAGCACACAACTTATAATTAGGGTTTTTAAAACCAGACCGAACCATCCCACAAATAGAAAAATGTGCTTTACCTCGTTTATTTAACATCCGAATAGGAACCGGCCTGTACCCATCCGTTTACCGGATAAGAAGCTATTTTCTATTAAAAACCGGGTGTTTCTTGCAGATGGATTCCCTCATTTATTATTTTTTTACCTTTTAAGATAAAAATAAAAGAAAATTTGGTTAGTTGTTATTTGACATATTTGGGGATTGGTTGACGTATTCATTTGTGTTTTATAACTTCCAGTTTAACCGAAAATGGTTGATACTCTTAAATTTTAAATGGCACCACGTGTATATTTTATTCTATTTTGATAGAATATGACATTCTGAATACAATGACACCTTACATGTCACATTTTGACAATGCTTGCAAAAAAATATATTTTTTTCTCTAATCTAGAGTGCCCATGGCAGGAGCTAAAATGGTTATTTTGAGTCAAGTAACCATGAAAAGATAGATTTACTCTTTTTTTATTTTTTGATTTTAGGTGAGTCATTTTACAAAATTTTATGTATGAGCATAACTTCCCTTTTCAAATGAAAAGAGGGTGTCTCGTTATCATACCTTTTAAAAACATTTTATTTCAAAAAATTTTGTACCACAGGACGGTATTTTGGAAGTTTTATTTAAAAGGCAAGTAATAAAATTATTTTAAACTAAAGTGACCAAGTTTTCAATAAGAAAATTCGGGACAAGTGAAATAACTTGGATTTTTTTTCCACATTTTTTAAAGAGCACAAAGAAGGTCCCCAACGTTTCAATTCAAGCTTCTATAATACAACATTTTCTTTTACCCCCAAATTAAATTATTTAGATTATATTGCTCTTTTGGGATATGCTAACCAGCCAAGCTTGTTTCATTTAAAAAAAAGGAATTATGACAATAAAATAGAATTTGCAAACTTTGACTTGGCCCTAAGAAGATTTAAAAAACAAAAGACATTTCTTTTACTGTTACTTAACATAAGATAAAGCATTTGAGCCTAATCATAGCACTCTGAGTTTAAATTTAAAAAAATGCCACTGCCATTTGAAAATAGCCATTTCTGGTTAAACCGGCAGTTAAAAAAAAACAAGTAAATCCCCAATCCACAATTATGTTAAATAGCGATACACCAAATTTTATTTTTTAATCGTAAAAGGTTATAGAGGAAAACCACCTGTGAGAAACATCCGGTATAGTATTTAAACAAGGGTTGCTACAGGTTTGCCTAAAAAATTTTCGTCAAGGCTATATTAAAATTTAAAAAAATAACCCTAAAATTTTGACACACCCTGTATAATTTTTACCCTAAATAACAGGACTATTATCACTAAATTTTTTCCAATTTTATAAATAAGGCCTTGGGATTTTTTTATTTAAAATAAAAAGAAGTATTACAATTTTGGTAAATCTGAATTGTTTAAACATACATATTTAATTACTCAGCTTTAAAATTTATTAAAAAAAAGCATGACATTTAAACAGGGAGTGTTAAAAATTTTAAAGTATTTTTTTTAGTTTAGATAGGCTTCACCATAAACTGTTAGGCAACCGTGTAGCAATACCTTTGTTTAAATACAGGGTGTCCGTCAATATTTTGATCCATTTTAATCAAGAATAACTCGCTATTAAAAATACCTGCTATAGCACAATTTTTAATTTGTTAAATGGTTTGGTCTGGTTTTGGTCGCCCAAAATAACATACTTTGTGGTTTAGTGACACAAAAAGGTTTTAAAGATTATACAAAAATGAATATTAACTAATTTTTTTGTTCAACATTTTAAAATTATTTTTTTAAATTTATTTTAATAAGTTCATATAAAGGTTTTGTAGCATTTATAATTCCATTAAAGGTGCAAAGTAGTTTTAAAATAAAATTTGAAAAACATAAGGAACCATATTATATTTTGATAGTGGTTTTTGAAACTGTTTATCCTTAATTGTACCAACTAGTTACAATGTAGTCTTTTATGCTTAAAGCAGTAATAAAGTCTGTTCTCTTTATAAAAATATTCAACTTTTAAGCATATTTATCGGCGTTTAGCTTAAAATAGCTTTTATATTAAATACTAGCCGACCCGTGCCCAATTTGTTGGGCGTTAATTTTATTTTTCTCTAAACTTTTTGTTAAATTATAATAAAAGATAACCTTTAGCATTCCGAAATAGTGTAGCTTTCTGATTGTTATAAAGTTTTTATAATCGGTTCGGTATTTTCGAAAATTAGGCCTTACAAACAAATAATAAAAGTTACAAAATTTACTGTTTAATTATATAATTAGTATAAATGAATACGAGGGAAAAAAAAATAAGATTTGTTCCTTTTTTATTATTATATATTTTTATTGACAATAATCTGCTTTCGCAAAGAATCAAACTCGCGTTACAGGCGAGCATTCTACTACTGAACCAACGGAGCTTACACTCGTAGCTACAAATTAACCCTTTTTATAATATTGATATAGATTGATATACATATGTCATTATTTTTCTCTAAAATTTTTGTTTATTTATTTTAAAATATAGCACAAAGCACTTTTAAATAGTGTAGCTTTCTAACTGTAAAAGATTTTTTACGATCGGTTAAGTATTTCCGAAGATTAGCCCTTACAAAGTTATAGTTTATCGAAGACAGTCGACCCGTGCCCACTTTGTTATATATATAAAATATAGCCCATAAAACTCCTAAATAGTGTAGCTTTCTGATTGTGGAAAAAAATTATGATCGGTTCAGTACTTCCAGAGATTACCGGCAACAAACAAACAAACTTTACCTCTTTATAATATTAGTATAGATAAAGAGTAAATGTTTAATATAATTAAGATAAAAAAGGCTAATACTAATTTTTTAGAGATGTTTGTTTGTTTTTGTGGTAATTTTGGAAAATATATTATTTATTATTAAGCATCGAAAGAAAAGTAAATAATACACCGTCCTGCTAAACAGGTAGCGGATCCTCCCGTAACGATACATTTTTCTGAAGAATCCATTTAGGTTTTTGCTTTTAAAAAATAAAAGAATTAGGTATATTAGAGTGAAGTATGCTTTTGAGTTTTCTTTAATAAATAATTGGAAAATAATGCTTTTTTTAAGCCATTAGGTTGCATACATACATGTTCTTTTAAAATATTTTAATACTGACAAATTTATTTATAAACGTAAACATTAGAAAAATATAAAAAAAAATAACAGATTTATGCCATAATTTGACAAGATCATATTTTTTACCAAACAATTTTTTTTAACGGTTGTTAAAATAAAAACCTTAGTTTTTATATAAAAACATTGCCTAAGATAAATTATTATATTTATATTTCGTACTCTAACACAGCGTGAGAAGATTTTCCCGTTAAAATACACACTTTTTTTAAATTTTATGTATTTCAGCAGCAATTTTTGTAATTGTCTTGTTCAAAGTCGGGATTTTTTAGAATTAAATGCTTTATAAAAGTGCTTATTGTGGCGAAGTCGTAACTTATAACGGAGAAGTAGTAAAGGCCACTAAACTATATTTTTCGTAAAATTTGCGTTTTTTCATTATGAGCCTAAAAACAAAAGTAGAAAACAAATTTTTTAAAAATGTAATTTTATACAAAATAGGTTTCTGGCATGAAATTACCAAGATTTTATTTTCTACATTTTATGAAAGTTTAAATCATACGTTAACTTAAATAATCAATATCGCAGATAAGTTTAATGTTGGCAATTTCGGATAGGATTTTTTAATTGAATTTCCTATATATTTGTCATTTACATTTATTTGTAGCTCAAAGAGTATATATACTATACACTTTATAATATACAGTGAAAAAATTAAAAGTCCTTTCCCCTGTTTATCTTTTAAATGGAACAAGATATCGAGATTGGGTGAACTTTGGGTAAAAAAGTCTAATCCAAATTACTTCCTAGCACACATATGATTTCGGTCACGTGACCTAGTGCCAAGGGAGCACTAGCAACTTTTTTTCAAATAGAAAGGGGTGGTCATGTAGCACCTGTTTTACAGGCCTATTGATTTTCTAGTCATCACCGTTTTATTTTTGATAATCGACCAATTGGTTCTAGAGTTACAAGCGTTTGAAATTTAGCTCCAATTTGTACAGGGTGGAGCATTTTTGTTTACCTTACAGGGTATAGGGAAAACTAAAGAGATGGAACAAATATAGCTTCGCTATCTCGATTTCAATTTTTGAAACAAAATTAATGGTAAAAGAAAGCTAGGCTAGGCTAACTTGATTCGTTATAGAGATACAGAGTGTTTATCAAATTTTGTCAATTTGGCTAGGTACTTATACCTCGCTTAATATTAGAAATAGAAGAAAGATGTAAATAGAAAAGTTTTAGGGATTTTTACGTAAAATTCAGTGGCGTACCTGTATTTTTTCATCGACTTTTAATTAAAAGTTATAACACAAAGTTGAGTTTTTAAATGGACGACCCTGTATATTTTATTACTAAAAGCAGGGTCTTCCTAAAAGCTATAAGAAATACAACATTTAAAATATCTATTTTTTAATTATTTTGGAAATATGGTCATTATCAGGATTTTTTTAACTAAACACCCTCTATATTATAGGACCTATGCAAAGATGTTTTAAAGAGTTTTAAAAAATTCCATTTTGGATATACAATATCTTTTATAGTTTTGGAAATATGACCATATAAATTAAAAAAAAATAGTAGATATACGCATTAAAATTTGGACGCTCATATTTCCGATACTGCTAAAAAAATAATTTTAAATGTGGTAAATATCTTTTTAATGGTGATTAAGTATAAATGGTGTTTTATTTTAAAAATGCTATTTTATTATCGAATTTCGGACGATTGCTATGTTTTCGAAACTATTAAAAATTAAATATACTATTAATTGTGGTATTTTTTAAATCTTTTAGGGAGACCTTTCTATTAGTGATAAAGTAATTTAACAGGATGTTTCACTTAAAAAAAAATACAAGTTTGTGTCATAACTTTAAAATAAAAGTCAAAAATCCCTAAAGCTTTCCTTTCTATATTTTTCGCTATCTCCAATATCAAGCAAAATAAAAAGGGAAGGAGACTTTTAAGATCCTCACTGTATATAAAAAATAAGGTTTAGTGACCCGTACCACCTCACCAGTGTAAGTTACGACTTCGCCGCAATGAGAGTTTTGAAGAACATTCAATTTTAAAAAATTTTGACTTTGGGCAAGATGATACTTTAAAATGCCGCCGAGTTATAGAAATTTAAAGATTATGTATGTACAGGGTGGTGCGATTTCGACTGTTTTAATAGGAAACTCGTATTTTCTGATCAGATTAAAAAAATTAAAATAGGTGGCTTGGGCTCGATTTTCGAAATTAGATGAATGGTGAAAACCGCATTCCGAAATCTCTATCGGTATCCGAGATATAGGGCGTTTTAAATTTTTTGGCCATTTTGGAAAGTTCGTCATTTTTGAAAACTTCCGAAAACGGTATAAACATTTTTAAGGCAGTTTTTGGAGTGGAATCCATTGGACTACTCAGATTTTGAAATTATTTGCAGTTTGAAAATATATAAAGCTTAGTTTTTTAATATGAATCATAGTTGGCCATGATCTCAAAAAATTGCTTATTTTTACGTTTACCAATGATATATTATTATTCATACTTATCGTTGAAATTGAGCAGGAAATTTGAGATTTCTAATTTTTGCTATAGTAGACAATGGAAAAAAATCGGCACTTGTTAAAGTCAGATAAATTGCATACCAGTTGTTTTATTTTTGCTAAAGTAGGCGATGCAAACATGTCAACTATCAAACACAGACTAAAAAATAATACAACAAACTGAAGATATTATAATAAAAAATTTGGCCTAAAAAATTAAACGAATTTAAGTGAAAACCAGAACCTATGCAGAACATAATTTAAAGTAGATGTTCAAAGTTGGCTCCTTCTTCTCTAATACATAATTAACACCTCTTTTTTACTGCATTACAAGCGTTTATTAGTTCAACAGGTCTAATCGCACCAGCTTGCCTAGTCGCTACTTGCAACTCGCATTCCCACCTACTTCGATCTGAAGACCCACCAACATGTGACAAATGTAACCATACACTCACCATTAAGCACATTTTTATAACCTGCAACGAACTAAGGCCACAACGGAAAAAACATAAGATTAATGATACAAATTTGAAATCTGCACTTGCTCCTTCTACCCAGAACATTAAAAATATTGTTAGTTTTCTTAAAGAAATACAGCTATACGCAAAAATCTAGATACAAACTTTAAAATAAACATAATTGAAGGCGCCAAATAGTCCCAGTTACTGACGCGCCTCATATAATTCACAAATTCTCTCTCTCTCTCTTCCCGTGTTTCGATAGTTCTTTCTTTAAAAACTATATTCTTTAGTCTTTCTCATAAAACAAAATCTAATGGTGGTAAGTTGCAGGACCTAGAAGGCCATAGTATAGATCTTCTAGTACCAATCCATTTATCTTGAAATTCTTAATTACAAAAATCAGTTGTAATCCGTGCGTTATGCGGGGGCAACCATCTTACTGATAATGGATATTTCGAGCCTGCTCTAATGGCAATCTTTCAAAAATGGTGCAACATATGTTTGTAAAATGTTCACATAATCTTGTGCGGTTAAACTTTCATTAAAAAAATGGGGGCCCAAAAATCGACCACCAAAAATCCCAACCCAAATATTGAAGCCTTGCCGTCCTTGTCTGTTTACGGGCACTATAACATGTGGGTTTTCTGTAGCGCAATAATATAAATTAGACCTGTTATATATCCCTGAAGTATCTATTCGGCTTTCATCTGTCCAGATAACGTATATATGAAAGTTATTGTTCAATCTGCACTGATTCACATACCACTCATAAAATGTAACCCTTTTGGGAAATCCCCATTCTGAAGATGATGAACTTTTCTTACTCTGTACGGTTTAAATTTGTGCCTCTTAAGGGTTTTTAAAACTTGAGTTTTCTTAGCACCTGTTATCTCAGCTACCTATCGATAAGACGTGTTAGGATGCTCTAAAACCTCACATAATTTTTTAGTTCCTGAATTTCACTTTCATCATCAACTGCATACGTTCTTGGCCTTGGCTTCTTAAAACTTCTGTAATTTGTTAAATTTAATTTTAGAACTTAAA
Source organism: Listronotus bonariensis (assembly GCA_014170235.1). Taxonomy (NCBI): domain Eukaryota; kingdom Metazoa; phylum Arthropoda; class Insecta; order Coleoptera; family Curculionidae; genus Listronotus; species Listronotus bonariensis. The sequence continues at coordinate 123,467 of JACEGR010001072.1, forward strand.
AGAGTCTTTTATCTGGATGACGACGTTCAGGAAATCTATTCAGATATAATTCACTTGCAGCCTCGGAGTTTTTCACCAGACAGGAAATAGCACATTAACATGTCAACATTCTCGTAATTTTTATATATTTTTGCAATCCTCTTAAATAAAACAGAGTTCGAATCAGATACTAATAGAAATAATAAACCATTTACCTGACTTTGACAAGTGCCGATTTTTTCCATGGCCTACTGTAGCAAAAATTTAAAAAACTAAAATATCTCGCTCAATTTCAAAGATAAGTATGCATAATAAAATATCATTGGAAAAAGCAAAAATAGGAATTTTTTGAGAATATGGCCAACTATGATTTATATTTAAAAAACTAAGCTTTATATATTTTCAACAAAACTGGAAATAATTTTAAATATCTAAGTAGTTCAATAGATTCCATTCAAAAAAATGCCTTAAGAATGTTTACACCGTTGCGGAAAGTTTTCAAAATGAACGGAATTACGAATTTTTTCAAAATGTCCAAAAATAAAAACACCCTATATCTCGAGTACCGATAGAGATTTCGAAATGCGATTTTCACCATTTATCTAATTTTGAAAATCGAGCCCAAGACACACCATGTCAATTTTTTTTATCGGGTCAGGAAATACTAGTTTCCAGTTAAAACAGCCAAAATCGCACCACCCTGTACAGGGTGGCCATTTAAAAACGAAACATAGCTTATTCTGGGCGCTCCAGGTCATTTAAGGAAAACGCTCTGACTCGTCACTTTTTAATTTTAGGGAAACATTTTTGGCATTTTTACCCCCTGAACTGCAACCTTCTGACAGGGGGTAAGACCAACCCCCAAAATTTTTAATGGAAAGAAAGGTAAAGTAATACTTTATTTTAAAAGTCTCTGGACCCTGATTATAACTGCCAAGTTTAAAGTGCTGCTATTATTACCCTTGATAAGGCAGCTTGTCAAAATGTTTATATTTATTTCTTTGCTGAATAATATTTACTTACCCGTAAGAGCAAGCTATAAACTAAGGAGATATAATAAGGGATAAACAATCTTTAAAATGAGATATTAATCAAGGGTGTAACTCACTCCCAAAATTTAGGGGTGAATCATACCCTCACCAGAAAGATTAATTGATACCTAATTTTGAAGATCGCTTAACCCATATTATATAAGTTTAAAGTAGCTTGCTTTTACATGTGATTTTATATTATAATTAAACAAATTAAACTTAAAATTTTGACAAGCTATCATGTCAACGATAATAAGGTAATCGGGGTCAAGAGACTTTTAAAATAGGGTATTACTAGACCCCCTTTCCATTTAAAATTTTGGGGTTGTGTCTCACCCCTGCTAGACGGTTGTAGTTTAGGGGGCAAAAGTGACTAACGCATTAAAAAAGGATGAAATATAGTTTTGAATATCTCGCGCATTTGTAGGTTAAACAGCAAGGTAAATTGTTTTCACTGCTGAGCTGTCAGTCTTTAAAAAATGTGAAAGTTTAAGCGCTTTTTTTAAATTGTATATTAGTACCGAAAAAGCCTTTTGGTTGTTTATAGACGTAGACACAAGACACTGTGGTATTTACAAATCATTTTTGCCCTTTACAGGTAAGTCGGAAAGTTAAAAAACCTTTATTTATTTAGTATTTATTTAAGTGCAATGTGTCAAAGTTTTTACTGTAGCTTATTTAATTTTAATTATTATGTAATAATTATTAAATTCAAATAATATTTATGCAATTTAAGTAGCATTAAATCAATTTGTATTTAACAAATATATTCATTATATTTACCGGATATCCTATAATTATTTTATTGCACGTATCTCTATTTAAAATAATATAAAAGTAGCATCCAGAATAACAACTAAAAATTTAAAACCTTACGGCCTGTTGTTTTACGTAGGTTACGTGTAAATATTATTATACATTTCGTATTTCTGCAATAAAAATCACATTATGTTCTGTATAATGTTGCCACGTTGTAAAAGAATATAATTTTGACTTATCCCCGTCTAACAGTTTCGGTAACGACAGCTATTTTTTAACATAATGTTACGTTGTTAGTTAAGTTTTTGTTTGACTTTTTAGCGGGTTGTATTTAATAAATATGTTATACTGTGGAAAAACTGGATAAGATGTTAGACAAGCAACGAAGTTAAAAAATGTTGGGACTTTCAAGAGTTTTGTAAAGGTTGTGCAACAACTTTAACTCCTTAAAACTTTTTGTGGTAAATTCATGCAAGTCTTATCAATGTGATTTGGTAAAATTAAGTTTATTATTGCAAAGTGTTTATTAATATAAATAAAGGTGAAAAAATATCGTCAAATACCAATCATTTTTGGGACATTTATTCTGAAGATATAGAACTTTTTCAATTTATTTTCTGTTGCATTTCTTTAAAATCCAAATAATAAACCTATATTACTTGAATGTGCAACTAAAAACAGGTTGTTTTTTAAACTTTTTTAAAAGTAAACAACTAATTTATTTTAGAATAAAAACGAGGTTATTTTACCTTTACTACTGTTATTTTAAAGTTTTAAACGTATTAAATAATGTTTGGCAACATCGCAGAAAAGATGTAATTGTTCTAAACAGCTTTTACATAAATATCAAAATTAATGAAGGGTCACCCAAGCACGGGAGTGACAGACATGTATATTTAAATTTAACAAAAATAAGTATTAAGTATGTCTGTACACCACCTAAGGAGTCACTTATTTCAATATATTAAAGTACTTCCATAACACCCTATATACCTAATCAAAAATTTATAAAAATAAATGCTCTCAGCATAGGTTTTATATTTTTTGGTTATTTATAAATTTTGCGGCTTAAGTATGAATTAAATTCCTAATTAAAAAATAATTTAAAACATATTTATACTAGCATCGTTCACCAAACTTGGGAAAAATGGGTTGCACATTGAAAAATTTGGCTCTTATTATTGTCGTATATAATATCATAAAGGGAAAATTTTTCTGGCAAAATATTTCGATTGTATGAAAGTCTGTTGCTTGCAATTTTGTAAATTACATTTGTAACAATAGCACAAGACGTTAGTCAAGTGGTATTGATTAAATTTCAAGAAAGAAATTAGCAAAAAGCAACAAACTTGTATAAAACAAGAGAAATATTTTGCCTAAAAATGTTTTCTCAAATGATATTCGGCAAGACTTGTTAACGAAAATTCCAAGTGGGTGTTTATTCTTTAATTTACATAGAAATCAACAAAAGTTTTTACCTTTTTACTTTAACGGAAGTTTTATCGCTGAAATACCATCATTTTGGTTTTATCAAGAAAGAAGCAGGTAGCAGTAGAAAACAGGAGATTGTTATCGCATTTTATCAGTGTAAAACACTTTAGTGAAATAGTTTTAAAAATTTAACGATGTTACATTTTTACATAGACAAAAATTTTTAAATAAATTATCTTTTACAGACAAGTTTATACAGTGTGTCTAGGGTCAATAGAAAAAGTTATTACCCCTTATATGTCCGCCATTATAAAAAAATCTAAAAAAATGCCAAACCAGTTTCTATATAAGAAAGACACTTAATAGGCTTATTGTCGATCACATTTAATAATAATTTAGTCCATGGGCCAGTTATAAAATTTTCTTCATAAAAATAATACTTTTAAAACCTTTTCCTTTTGACGAGTCTACCACAAATATTCATATCGCCATATATGGGAGCAGCGCGTTAACCCAGCCCGTCAATGTCAAATGTTTCGGGTATCAGACCGGGCAAATGCGTCACTTTTTATGTCAGACATATTTACAACAATGTTTTACATGCAATTTTTTAACATTGTGCCAAAAATCGTGGATGTTACAATCACGAAACCATAAGGTCCATTGACGGGTTTCGTAACTGTAATCATTACGATTACGGACTGTAAGATAGTGGACAATATGAATGCTTATAAACCACAAATGAAATTAATGAAATGTTTGGTCTATATAACTTAAACAAAAGCAATCTTTTTGTTTTTTAGATAAACATACAGTATGTTCCAGAATAGGTGTTACAAGAGGACAAATGAGCCAAAAATTTTTGAATTTTTGAACGAAATATTGGGAAAACTGGTCGCATAGTCCAAAAGTACAAAATTTTTCTTAAATTGGTATTATACATCGTGAGTTATAACTCAAATTATGAAAAATGCCAAGAAAATAACTACTTTAATTTTTAAAAATAAAACAAAATTGTTAAAGGAAATGTAAATGTAAAGAATTGCATCTTATGTCAAAAATTTGAAGTCAAAGTAAAAAAATAAATCGTTAATTTTTTACGTTACACGATACAGCCTAAATAATGGAATTTAAGGGAGCATAGTTTTACTGAAAATTTATTAATTTTTAATACATTTTTTCCAATTCGATGCCATAAGCTAAGTATTTTTAAAAGCAAATACTCGAGTTCATTCATACGTTTGAAGTAAATCCATCTATACCTTATACTTATAAATAAAAGCATTGGCTTCCTTTTTATTTATATAGCCCAATACCTGTTAAAATAAAAGGTGTCTTAAAAACAGATTTTTTGTCAAGTGAGCCAAGGAGCAAAGGCCACCAACGACAAGAACGTTCTTACCATACATTCCGAGGGTAACGGACAAAAAAATGTCGCGTACTAGAAAAGGTCAATATTAAAACTATATACATACCAACAAAAAAGTAAAAGAGTGTTTAAGATCGCCCAAGGACAAAGGGACCCCTGGCGTGCCCAGGAGTTTATCGGATACCGTGTACATGTGGCAGTGTGTATATCGGAACGACTAAAAGATCGATCAACACAAGAATTAAAGAACATAATGCTTACTGCCGCCTGGGACAGACTGACAAATCAGCAATAGCGGAACATATTTTTCAGGCACAGAGCACCATATAAAATTTAAAAATACCCTGGTTCTTGCTAATACCTCATCCTACCATGCCAGACTGTACAGGAAAGCCATAGAGATACACAAACATACCAACAACTTTAACAAAATAGAAGAATCAATAAAAATTAATAAAACGTGGATACCAATTCTTAAAACCACAAAAATAGCACTGCGCAACGACCAACCTAAATAGGCCCCGCCCACCCAAGCTGCCTATAAATACTCGCTGCGCTACAAGGAACCTTCTGAGGATGCCAACCAATCGCGCTGGCGAATCGTCAGGAATACAAAATCAACAACGACGATGATATCATGTACAAAAGGCAAAATTAAATACAATAAATTTTAGTAAAAGGCTTAATTCATCGTATTTATAAATTTTAAAGCCTCGTAGAGCCGTAGTCACACTTTTTCGGACATGGGCCCCTATACCCAAATGTTTTCTACTGCTGCAGTAAATAACCCCTGGAAATTTGATTCCATAGTCCAAAACTTCCTGTATAATATATTTTAGAGTGAAATTACCCAATAAAAATTTTAGGATGGCGGATGGACGATATCTTGTAGAAAAAACTAAATAAAATTAAGGGGCTTGTGGCATATTATTTTAAAGCTTTTGCCGGGTATTTTATAACTCTAGAAAATATCGTCGATATCTTCTCCTATCACAAAATGGCGATACTCTAAATAATATTCAAACACATTATTTAATATTAATGGATTGTCAAAACTAATACAATAAAACAAAAATATACTTTGTTCATAGTCACTTTAATTGAATGTTTAGCCGTGACAGCTGTTTCGTAGTACAACTACATTTTCAAACGTACTGACTAATACAATAAAACAAAAATATACTTTGTTCATAGTCACTTTAATTGAATGTTTAGCCGTGACAGCTGTTTCGTAGTACAACTACATTTTCAAACGTACTGACAAACTAAAATTATTTTACTTATATATAAACAGTAATACCTAATAAAAAAAAACGAATAAAAAATATGTTTTTATTAGGTATTACTGTTTATATATAAGTAAAATAATTTTAGTTTGTCAGTACGTTTGAAAATGTAGTTGTACTACGAAACAGCTGTCACGGCTAAACATTCAATTAAAGTGACTATGAACAAAGTATATTTTTTGTTTTATTTTATTAATTTAAAATGTACGGTCACAAAGTAACGGACGAAACCATAAATTCTTTAAAACTAATACAGTTAGATTATATACTTGATGTGGTATATTTTTAAAGCATTCTTTAAGCTCTTCTAAAGATCTTTTTAATTATAATATAAGATACATACAACCTTATTAAAACAATATATACTTCTTGTCTTCCCCTGTATATTATTATAAGTACGACCATAAAAAGACTTTTAAAAAGCTTTAAGAAAAGACCTCATTAAGTACATTTGACTCAACATGATGACTTGAAGTACATTATGGCCATCTTAATCAAGTATTTGGGTATTTTTTAAAATATCGACATTTTCTACTAAGTAAAGACACAGACTTTAAATTCTAATATTATAAAGTACTTATCAAGAGCTTTAAAATGATGTGCCATAAGAGACCTGTTTTTAATAAACATTTTTTTCCATAATGGCGCCCAGCAGTCAGCTTGAAATTACCATCCGTCAATTTATTTTCAAATTTTTAAAATTGATCCGTTTAAAAATAAAAAGAAGGCAGACATTAAAAAAATGAACATTATAATAAGATTTATCAAATAAATAAAAATAATATCCAATTTACTTTTTATTTTAGTGTGGCTGTGTTCTAATTTTTTCCTGACAAACTTATAAGCACCCTAAGGTTTCTTATCAAAAATATCAACGCATCGACCCAACGGCAAATAAGAAAATTAAATAAGGCTGCTTTCCTGGTAAAATATCTAGGCTAATTCGGGTTTTGGTACACTTTAAGATGGCATAAATTTCTTTAATTTCACAATTTGCTTTTGAATTTGAGAAAGTTTAATTTGTTAATTAATGTTATACCTCTTTTCGCTTAGATCATTTTCGCTATAATTTTGTTTTAAAACATAATTTCTGAGACAAAGAAAATTTAATGTCTTAAATGGCTTTAAAATAATATTTGTTTATTTTTTTATACTAAGGGATCGGGATAAGTTTATCTAAACAAATATAATATTAAAAGTTGGGATAAGAAATTTAAATATAATTTTTAAATTTGGTAACAGGGTATTACTGTTTCAACTTAATTGTTTACAATACAGTTTTTTAAACAGTAAGAAATGCCACCCAATCCCACAAAATTTTGGTATTGTTGTCAAAACAATAACCTTGTATTTAAAAATATATATATGTTGTACAATTACTTAAATTTAAATTATTTAAAATAAATTTTGTAATATAGGTTTACCAATAATTAGAAATAATTATTTATCTTGAATAATAAAAACAAACTCTTTTATTGACTAAGTCCAGGGTGTGTTAAGATTAATAAATCTACCTATATCCAAAAGTTAATAGTAAAAAAGATACATGGTGTCACAGTACAGGGTTATTTATTTTAAAGTAGAAGATAATGCTTGGCTTTTTTGCGCCCTGTCGTTTTACGCATGGGTGATGTCAGCCAGACAGTTCCTACAGCTTAACGTGGGTTCCGAACCACGTTCCTATGGGCGACAACTTAAGACTGCATCCCCACCCAGGGGGACTAACGAACCTACCAACTGAGTGTAAGATATGATAAAATACAGGTATTCTAATCCTGTGATGCATCATGCGTAATGTGTCATGCGGTCGCCCCACCACGAGTGCGTCAGACACACTACCGGCAAATAAAGTATTTTAATGTGAACTCCTCCAGCAATGACAATTATTTTTTAACAATAAACAGTGTGCCCCAGGATAGGTGTTACAAGAGGACAAATAGACCAAACATTTTTGAATTTTAAAACAAATTTTTAATAAACTGGTTACATGGTCCAAAACTAATAAATACAAAATTTCACTCCAGTTGGAATCATACAGGGCGAGTTATAACTAAAAATATTAAATAAGGCCTTGAACAACTACTTTTATTTTTAAAAAAGAACAAAATTGTATAAGTAAATTTTGTACAGAATTAAATTTTATGTCAAAATTTATAGTTAAAGAATGAAAGTAAAAATGTAAATGCCATTTTTTACGTTACGCATTACAACTTAAATAGTCGGCAAGACGGGGCAAAATTTAAAAAAATTAGTAATTTAAAATATAATATTTTTAAATTTTAAAATATTTTTAAAAATTCTATGTCTTAACCCAAGTGTTTTAAAAACTGTTAATGCATCATGTAAAAATTGTTAAAAATATTTTTAACATTAACTCTTTAACGTTTAAAAATTCCGAAACTTTTGGCCCATTTGTCCTCTTGTAACACCTAACCTGGGACACACTGTTTAAGGGTTGTGGTACACAGTGAGTAACCACGTGATTATCATTTTTGTGAACAAAGAATATTGTTAAATATTAAATTCTTAATTATAAACTAAGGATTAACTAGTTTTATCCTATAAAAACTTTTTTTACGTAACAACATTTACAAATACCAAGTTAAATAATAATAACATCTTAACTACCAAATTTTGGTAAATTAAGTGTTTTTTAAACTTTCTATTTATTTCTTGGGTTTTTGGGACCTTCGTAACTAAAAATTAAATTTCATAAAAAGTTGCAGATAGTTGCAGCTAATTAATACAAAAAATATTTGCTCACTCGTCCACAAGTAAAATGACCATAAAAACAAAAAGATGCTATTCGATTTTTTTAATCCATATCACATCTTAAACTTTGTTTTCTTTTAGGCTTATTGCAAGACAGATTTTAGAAACATACCATTTTATAAACAAAAATCGTATATATAAAAATATGATTTTTTTAAAAAACCTTACAGATTTTCTTATCCTAATTGTAGTTAACGTTTGAACTTGAGAAAAAAATCAAACGGCAAGGCACTTTTCTGCATTATAAAAACGACCACATATAAAGCTGCATATTTCTATGCAAGCAAAGCAAAAAAAAAAAGGAAATTGAGTTGTCTTGTTATTATCTGCTTATCTATGAGTAAAAATGCAGACATTTTAAGTTATTATGAATTATTAAGTTCGGCATTTTTGTCCACACATCGACGCACTGTGCGTCGTTCACTCAAAGTTTGTCAGTTTTTTGGCGTCAAAGAAGCGCGCAAACTGGTTGGTTAGTTTGGACGGATGTTTGGCGAATTGTTGGATGGGGCTTAAGAAATTTTTAGTGTAAACCGACAATTTATTTTTATTAATATAGTAATTAAAGTTAGTACATTTAGCAACAACTCAATGCCCTAAATTAAATAATAGTAATTAGTTATGTCAGTGGTCCCTTGTTCCATAAGAACAATGGCTAAAAATATTATTTTTAGTAATAATAAAATTATACCAAAGCTAAATAAAAGTGTTGATAACATTACAATATTGGTAAAAATTAAAAATAAATAATTAAAAAAATGTCTATTGACGGCGATTCGGACTAAGTACACACCGTAAGTGATCGGTACGCATGTAAAAAACGACAACGCCACGGGAGCATCATAAGCCATATTATTATACTGTAATATAGTTATTTAATAAACTGCGCTTGGAGAAAACCTGTTTAACCAGAGAAATTGAGGAAACAATAGGAAACAATCAGGTTAAGGTTTCTACTTAATATTATTAAAGAAGGGAAAAAATAAACAATAATCTATTGTTGAAAAATAATTTTTATTATTGGGGGAGTTCGCATGGCAAGCGTGTCTGACACATATGTAGTGGGGAGAACGTTTGAGACATTACCCATGATGCATCACAGGATTAGAATCTTTATCACATCTAAACTGAGTAGGGTCCGCATGTCTACGGTTGCGTAGGACACGGCAAAGTGTGTTCCGGCGCCCTGGTCCTTCAGTGGCCTCGGTCGTTACATTTTTAACATAAACAGGGCCTTATTTTTGAACTTTTGTTCTTGAACTGTACTTTTTAAAAATTAATATAGTCATTTTGTGTATTTTTATTTTCGTAGAATTCAATATTTCAATCAGAAAAATATTTAATATTGCTGTTTTTATTAAAATTAAGTAAATACATAATATGTGACCAAAATAAATAAATTGCTGACATACCTATTAGTGCTTCTTACAATAAAAATGCTTTTAATTACATGTTATTATATTATTTTTCACTCTGACACTGACAAAATTATTTATAAAATATTTAAAACCAAAATATGATTTTCTTTTAATCGTTAATAAGTATATCAGCATGCTGTTAAACCAACAATAATTGACCTATAATGTGTTTTATAATTTTAATGTAGAATTTAATACGTTAAATGGTACTGTCAATTAAAAGAGTGTGTCCAAATAAACATTTCTTATTATTAGTTTATATAAGTATCCTTTACAGGGGCAAATTTATTTCGTAAAAGAAAAGAGTTGGGACATCCTGTTTAGACAGGGATATTTTTATGTTAATATACAGTCCCAGTATAAGTGTTACAAGAGGACAAATTGACCAAAAATTTTCATGGAATTTTTAAACGGCCTTCTGAAATGGTCCAAAACTACAAACTTTTACTTCGATTGATAATATACAGGGTGAGTTATAACTAAAAATATGAAAAATGACCAAGAGTAAAGTACCCTTATTTTAAATAATAGGAAAAAATTGTAAAAGGAAATGTTGAAAAGAATTAAATTTAATGTCATAATATAAAGTTAAAGAATTAGGGTTATTTTTTGTAATTTTTATACATTATGCATTAACAGTTTTTAAATACTTGGCTTAACACAGCGAAATAAAAAAAAACAAATATTTAAAATGAATATTATTTTTTAAGTTTTGCTTTCTCTTAACCGTTATTTAAGTTGTAATGCGTAATGAAAAAATTGACAATTACATTGTTTTACTTGCATGCTTTAACTTAAAATTTTGACATAAAATTCAATTCTTTACAACATTTACTCATACAATTTTGTTCTATTTTCAAAAATAAAAGTATATAGTTAGCTCCTGGGTATTTTTATATTTTTAGTTATAACTCGCCCTGTATAATACAAATTGGGATAAAATTGGGAAAAATTTAGTAGTTTTGGACCATGCGACCAGTTTTCCCAGAAGTACGTTTAAAAATTACAAAATTTTTGGTTTATTTGTCCTCTTGTAACACCTATCCTGGGACACACTGTACATATTTTTTTAACACAGTATAAGGTGCAAGAAAATAAGAACATTTTTTAAGTTAAATTATGTTCGAAAATGCACAGTACAGTGCGTTACTGCTTTTTCTTGGAATCAATATTATTTTTAAAATTATCATTTTATTTGTATTTAATTTGGTCTTTTAATATTTTTTATTACGACGGACGGTTTTTGTTTAAAACGAAAAAAATAATTGGTAGGTATAATTTTTAATTAAAGTCAAAAACGAATTTTACTACAAAACACCATATCAGATTTTAGCAATATTGCCGTGCATAAATATGGCTTTTATTTTAAAAAAATATCAATAAATAATAAAAATAATAAAATATTATAAAACCAAATTAACTTTAAAGTAAATAAACATTTTAAAATTTTTATTGATTCGAAGAAAAAGCAGTGGCGTACTATTTTTTCTTAAAAAAATTAAATACAAATCTTGTTTAAACGCCACTTTTTTTTATCTTTTACAGCAAAAAATGTAATGTAATGGTTAAAACAAGTGTACCAAATTTTGTGGACATATCTAGAATGGTAAAAAAAAGCTATTATAAAAAGGCATTAACACCCTGTATTTCGGAAACGAAACAAAATCAAGCATAATTTTATTTAAAAAATGATTTTATTCTCTTACTATACTTACTATACTGTGTATAGAATGTAGCAATTTAAAAATAACCCTGTATATTGCCAATGCCTTTTCGCTGTTTTGACGCCAGTGTGGAGCATCGGTAGAGTACCGATGCCGGCGCGATTGCGCAGTTCGCAAAACTTACTTCTTGAATTCTTCTTTCTAAACAGGGCCGGCTTTAAAATTATGCTGTAATAAATAAATTAATTAGGGATCTAAAAGACAGAAAAAAACTTTTCTTGGTAACAAAATTTAACAATTTTATCACAAGGGCCACTAAATAACAAAAACATTATATGACACTAAGAAAAACCAAATGAACTAGAAATAATTCGAGAAAACCACACGCCAAACGCCTCCCCAAAGCCGGCTCTGTTCAAATATGGCCGGAAGCACGGGTTTATTTACTTTGGTTACGACGACAGCCCAAGAGTTTTTAATATTGCGCAAATGCACAGGCACGTTAGTGTTACCCATACCGGGGTCATTTTATGATTTGGCGTCGGTATACAAAGTTTATATATTGGTTATATACAGGATGTTACACATTCGAGAAACACCATTGGAATCTCGGTATCGATAAGAGATACAGGATTGGTTAAATTGGGGCAAAAATGCGAATTTTTATGCTTAACAATAATTTGTTTTAAAAATTCAAAAGTTCGCAAAACAGTTTAGATATTTTAAAAGAACCGAAACAATAACATTGCCACTTTTTCTGATCTATGAAATGAATTCACAGAATTTGGGATCTGACCTTTCGTCTTTGAGCAACCATCATCAAATTTGTTTTTTAAATAGGCGAAATAATATGTTTTAAACTCAATAAACTCGTATTTTCATTCTAAATCCAACGATATATCACACTTTACATTTATGCGACGTTTTGAACTGAAACACCATCATCATTCACTGTTTCGCCATTATAAATGACGATTTTCCCCCAAACGTTCAAGAAAGTTTTCGTTTGCAGATAGATATGCATTCATTTTTTTATGACAAACTACAATAAAGTAAATAAATGCGTTTAATTAAATTAAATGCTTTGTTTTACTAAGCATAGGTTTATTTTTGTAAATAACATTAATTTTTGTAGCTTCTTAGTTAAATTTTAAATAAATAAATAAATGGTTATAAAAAAAATGGATTCATACTTACTCCCAAATGGAAATTTTAAAAATTGTTTGGAATAAAAACGTAATTTTTATTGAAAAAATAGTGGATAATGCTTATTTACAAAAATAAAGTTGATGATGGTCGCTCAAAGAAAAAACGTCGGATCTTAAATTTAGTGACATCATTTTATAAAACTAAAAAGTAGCAATGTTAATGTGTAGCTTTTTTTTAAATATCTCTTTAAATAAATCGAAAAAAAATTAAAACTGTTTAAATAGTGGGTCCACATCTTTGTGCTTTCTTGTAAAATTTTTATTGCGAGTTAATGCGCTTTTAGAACCTAATAAAAATTTATTTGTAGAGGATTCTTCGATTGCATCCTTATTTCGATCATTCTCGTCATGTATTTCAGAAGGCTTAATTTCCGTAGATTCTTCTTGAGTCGAAATCATTTTTGTTTCTTCATTTATATTTTTGGAAAAAGGCCAAATGGTCTGCTAAATAATATTTTTTCTTTGCTTGTGCTAATGATCCAGATGGTAGTTTTTACCTTAAATACGCAAAATGTCGATTTCTTTTTCAGTTAATTCCACAACGATTGCAAGTTTTTAAATTTTTAAAACAGAATATTGTTAAGCATAAAAACGCGCAAGTTACTCCGATTTGACTAACTCTGTATCTCTTACTGTCCCGAGATCCTAATGGTGTTCCTTAAATTTGTAACAACCTGTACATGTGGGTATACTACTGTACAAAAATATTATCTGATGATTGTATTTTACGTTTTAGTCCATGCAGAATTTTTCTAACGGAATAATCTACTTTTTAAAATTAACAAAATAAAAGTTTTTTAAATGGTGGAAAGTCAAATAGAAACACTGTATATTACTGTCTCTAAAAGTATAATAGGCCGTTTTTTATTTTTATAGCCTAAATATAAAAAGAAATTAAAATTAATGCTAGTATTTATTGTTTCTTACAAGTTAGTAATTTTGGAACCTTTTTTTTGGGCACCACCATGTCTAATATGATATTACAAGAAAATTTTGTTAAATAAAATTTTGTTTTATTATTTTTATCGGTTAAAAATAACATTTTGCTTAAAAATGAAAGATAAAAGTAGTTTACTCTTTTTTTTAGTTTTGGCGAACTCTGTATACAAAACCCACACTTTAACTTTGTTAATCATATTATTTTACAAATAATATTTAGGTAGTAGTTATTTAAAAATAACGACCGTGGTGGCACTACCGCGTTGTCTAAAAAGTGCTGTGAAATGCATAACTGCATGTTTCAGTGCTTGGACAACGTTGACGGAATAGGGGAAACGATGGGTTAAACATCTAATAACCCGAAACCCACGGTACTCTGGTCTTTAGGCATATGCCTTCGTGGGATGTCAAAAAGATAAAAAACAAATATCAATATTGACTTTCTTTCTAAAAATCAAATGTTTGGATTATTTGTCCTCTTGTTCACGGATGGGCGGACAGTCTCTATGTATATTCCAAGTTAAATAAAATCTGTAAAAATAGATACAGGTAATATCGCTATTAATACGAACTTTTTTTCAATACAAATTGAGAACTATTACTTAAAAGCCATTTACTTTCCAATAACAAAAAAATCATATGCAGGGTGTCACTGGGAACTGCTGCAATCGAATATTTAAAAAGTAGGCTTTGGAAAATGTTGAAAAGTTGGTAGCATTATGAAATCAGTGGGGGACATACAATTAAAATATATTGACTGCTTTACCACTTCTGGTTATACCGAAAGTTTATGTCATCTTCCTGATTTTAAACGGAACACCCTTTTACTTTTGAGATTTTTCGCCTCCTATGTACCAAGAGACATTTTTTGGCATACAAGGAAAAACATATATTGTCATTTATAGGCGGTTTTTGGTAAATATTTTTCAGAAAAAAAGGTATTTTTTTGCATTTTCAAAAAATAAAAATATGATGCACGGTTTTTGCCTAAATAAATAAAAACCATTTCTTAGCATTGTCAAATTTCTATTCTAATAAAGAATAATTTTTTTTTCTTTAGAATTTGATACTATTAATAAAAATTATTTATTTACACGAAAACTTTGCTTCAAATAAAAAAATTCAAAAATAAAATTTGTTCCAAACCTAATATTGGAAATTCTAAAAATCATTTTCATTTCAGAAAAATTCAGTGGCGTATCGTTTTTTAATTGAAAAATATTTAACATACACTTTTCATGGACGATACTGATAAAAAAATCTTGTATACCAAAAAATGTCTATTGGTGCAAATTTCTAAAATATCTTAATTGGTATAAAAGTTATTAAAAAATATATATTTTTTTAAATTTTAACACCCTGTAGTTCAAAAACTTAGACGTATAGAACATATTTCATAAAACGTTTTTTTCATATTTTTTATTGTAAAATTAGCCCTTAAAGTTTGTCGGATAAGTTGTAAAACACCCTGTATGGGGTATTTCATTTAAAATAAGGAAGTTGACATTAACTTTCGGTATAATCAGAAGTGCTAGAGCTGTCAAAATATTTTAGTTGTATGCCTCTTATAGATTTTATAATGTTACCAAATTTTCAAAATTTTCCAAAGCGTGACCTTCGAGAAATCGATCGCAGCCGTTCTCGGTTGAAACCCTGTATTTAGGTGTATAAAAAAATATTTATTATTAAAAAAAAATTGGTACTATATGGAAATAGATAGTATCAGGTACCGAAGGTTCGTACAGTAAAACCTAACTTTTGTCACTTTGTTAAAGCTTAATTTTATGTAGGTACATTTGTTACTTGGGTACCATTTAGATATTTCCTAAGTCGCCAGACAGTTTTGACAGGTCCAAACCATTGACAAACATTTTGAAGTGGCCCAATGGTCCAAGGAAGTCCAATATTTCTGTTGTTTAACAAAATATGACACAAGCCTTATATATTATATAAGAGTTGTAGGGGTTCTTAAATACGTGTGTCCTAAAAATATTTTAGTGTAGACAGATTATCAGAAAAAAAAACTTTTTAAAATAAAGCAACTTTACAGCAATACCATTTAATAAAAATACTTTATATAAATTTAAATATTTTTAGAGCATGCCTATTTGGAAACCCTACAACTCTTATATAGGACGTTTTGTCATATCTTGTTAAATAACAGAAATATTGGGCTTCCTTGGACCATTGGGCCACGCCAAAATGTTCCTTTGCCAAGAAATTGAAATTGTCAAAATTGTATGGCGACTGATGCAATATCTTCTTATAGCTACCCAAATAACATACACCTCCCAACAAAATTATCGCACATGCTCCGTTTTCTCTGGAAGCCTTAATGAAAAGATACTTTAACTTAAATTGCCATATCTCTTTTAATAATTATCTTACTAAGACAATTAAAAACTGAACATCTAAGAAAGAAGTAAAGCTATAACTTTGGCTTAATCGTTGTAAGTTACTGTAAGAATATATCCTACAGGGTAATTAAAAGTTTGTGAAAACAATGAATAATATTTATTCGCCCTTTATGTTGTGCTGCTAAAAGGCAGTAATAACATTTGTAAATAAAATATACCCTTATTAATTTCTAATATTTTATAAACACATATTTAATTACACCCTCCTAAGGGCCCATTATACAGATGAACTAAATCTTTTTCATTTTTTTAATCTTTTAAGCACCCTGTAGGATGTATTGTTAACAGTAAATAAAAACGATTACGCCAAAGTTATACTTTTACCTTTACCACCTTTCTGTTTTTAATTGTCTTGTTAACTTAATTATCAAAAAGATATGACCATTTAAATAAAAGCATTTTTGTTATAAAGCTTATTGAAAAATCAAGCATGCGCAGTAATTTTGTTATCAAATCTACATAAAATTTAGCATTTATAAAATGACGAAAGCTAGGTTTTAATTCATTAAACTTTGGTACCTGGTACCTGCCAAAGCCGCTCACGGGCTCTTGGACTATTAAGACAAAAAAAATGGAGCCGCAAATGCTTAGGTGTTAAACTTTGCAGACACTTATTTAAGTAACCCTATTTAATATACAGTGAGAATATTAAAAGTCCTCCCCCTGGGATGGGAAAAGATATCGATATCGGGTAAAACTTAGGTAAAAGGGTGTCATATAAACTACTTTTGGCATAAACATGATTTCGGTTACGTGGCCTAGTACCAAAGGAAGGGCACTAGCAACTTTTGTTTTTCAAATGGAAAAGAGGATCATGTAGCACTTTGTTTTAAAGCCCGTTTAATTCTCTACTTAACGCTACTTTGATTTTAAAAATTTATTTAGCCGTTCCAGACTTAGAACCGTTTAAAATTTGGCTTAAATGGTGTAAAAACAATGCGGTTTTAAGGGAGTTAACTTGTAAGTCTGGAACGGCTGGGTCGATTTTAAAAAACAAAATGGCGTTGAGTGGAGAATTAAAGAACCTTTTAAAGCGAGGTGCTTCATGACGCCCCTTTTATTTAAAAAGTTGCTAGTGCCTCCTTGACACTAGGCCACTAACAGAAATCATTTTAATGCCAAAGAGTATTTTAAGTGACACCCTTTTACACAAATTTTACCCGAACTTAATATCTTGTTTTATTTAAAAGAAAAATGGGAGGGAAGGGGGAACTTTTATTATTATCACTGTATAATTTGTTGTTTATGTACATAGTTGTCAATTAATGTTAATTAGGCAAATTTTATTAATTTTAAAGATTTTTTAAGTAATCTTTACATGATTAGGAAAAACATGCTTAATGAAGCAATATTTTTACATGTTTTACTTGTTTTATAAACATTTTTTTGCCTATGTAGGTCAAACATTTAGCTAACATATGTACGACGCAATTTACCATTCTGTCTAAAGTACCATTTACATATAAAGGACAGTCGATAATGACTGAAACATGCCCACACCGGAAATTTAAACCCTTGTGGCACTGGCGTAATCGTTTAGACCCTGTTTTCAGTTAATCATGTTAAAATACATTATCTCAATCTAAATCACAGTAATTTTCCAGCAAATTCAGTAAGCTTTATCAAGTTTTTAGTAGCTATATTTAGGTTAAAAATGTGCTTGTCCCTGTTTAATTAATTATATTAATAATTAAGTACCAACCGTCGCCTTATGAATTAATAATATAATTTAGTTTATAGAGGGTGTTCCAAAACTAATGCATTAAATTTCAATGGCAAATTACACGTCAAAAATAAGCCCCAATTTCCTATATAAACATATGTTTAAAAACGCTTTCTTTCACAGATACAGGGTGTTAAAATTCTACATTACTTTTAAGCAGCAAAATCAATTTTTTGATGCAGAAAGTTAAAAAAACCTATTTGGCGTCCGTATCAGATTTGCATAGATTATTAAAAAAAAACTTGAGGCGCCACTGTTTTTTTCTAAAATAATAGTTGTTTTTAAAATCCCTATTAAATTTGGAACAAATTTGATTTTTGAACTCGCCCAAACGTTATACCGTTTAAAAAATGGTAATAACCACTTTGATGCATGACGAATTCGCCAAAAATATTAAATCCATACAAGTATGATATGGACGCCACTGCGAAATTTTTTAAAATATTTAACATAAAAAATTTTTGCTGCATAAAATGCTGCAATGTACAAAATACTAATTGAATATTTAAAGCGATTTAAAAAATTTGATGAAAAAATATTTTTTCCTAATATTTTAATTATCTCGTATCTCTAAAAGAAAGCGTTACTCGACAAATGTTTAATGTTTCTACATAGGGCTTTTTTGACGTAGAATATGTCATCGAAATTTGGTGCAATAAATTTGAAACACCCTGTATGGTTTTATCAAAGAACTGTACATTATAAATGTTAAATATAATTTTATTTAAGGTGTAAGTAAAAGTACTTTTTTCCATGTAAATAACAGTACTTTACTTACTAGCAAATTAAGTACAAATTGACGAGTTTCTGGTGGCGACTATAAGGTTAAAAGCTTGTTTAGCAATAATTTCCAACCGTTTTCATTTATTTAAAAAGGGTTATGCTCATAAGCAAAGAATAAAATCCATTGGATTTTATCCCGTGCTCATGCCTCTGACAGTATTTAAACAATTCAAATGGTTGCAAACTGCTGTCTGAATAGACCTATTATACTCGTTTTATGGAATAAGCACGGAATGTTACTTATTTGTCATGTGTATGATTTTTGCGGTACAAGCCGCAGGCGAGTGCTGTTAGTCACAACGGAGGAAAATAAGAATTTCGTGCGAGTTGCATACTTTATTTTTTCTACGACTATTGATGTATCATTAAAAAACATTTTAAATTAACAATTTTTTGGAATTATATTTATACAATCAATAAATTTAATGGTCCTGATTTGTAACAGAATATTTGTCAGCCATGATATACGTGAAATAATAGTGTTAATAATTTTTTATCAAATATGGTTGGTTTTATTTTTAATTGATTTTACGTACCTATCATATTTTTATACTTATAGGTAACTAAAAGTAATTAGTGACCTTGGCTGAAGAGTTACATGAAAAAACGAGGTGGATAAAACCATAGGTATACAAATTACCGTATTTATAAAAATCTAAAGTACCTTATAGGGCCGTGAGTAATGGATATGGGTAATTAACCTGTTTAAAATCGTACTAGTAATGCATACATTTTGAAACAGTCGTCCTTTCTTTTAAAATATAAACCATTTGGTATATTGTAATGAAATTAAAAACGATATTATAAGAGCATGGTCTGTATTTTTTAACATAAGAATAAGAACTCGAAATGTCAAGATGACAGCTGGACACAGAAAGTAGTTTTTAAATTAAAGAAAATTTCTAAAAATTCCTAATTTTAACCTTTTCGAGACCGTGCGGAGTACTTTCGGTACCCCAGATGCCGTTTTCTTATAACACCTTTCAATGGATTTTTATTTTGTTTCCTTTCTTTAGGTTATATTAGAAAATGTATAACAAAATAATTTTTTATAAAAATTATTAGATATAGGTACCTTAAATTTTTTACAAAAATTGAAATTTATTACTTGGGGTACCTGAGTTACCCCGCACGGCCAGCAATGTATTAAAATCCTACGCGCAGAGTCCTGTCGTCGGGCAGCTAAATAAGTAAAACATATTGTATTTCTTGAATACTGTTGATATAATAATATGCTTTGCTTGGTGGTACGTATGTGTATATTTGGGAGAAAATAGCGGGCCGTATTATACTGATTGCCTATATTATATTCATTAAAAAGTTTCTCAATTAGAAAAGTAATGACCGAAGTATGCAAAGGATTTTTTTATAAGACTTTACACATAAACTTGCACGTTCAAACATTCTAAACTGAAAACAGAATAGAAATAAACTTTTACAAAACTATTACAACCGCAATAGATGTATTTCATGCTAACAAATAAATAAACAAAACAATTCCAGAATCCTCTGCTGGGGAGACCCAACAGTATACAAATCGAAGATGCAGGTTTAGTACCAGATCATAAGAAAGACTAAAATCCTATGTAATCGAAATGAAATTTAAAAAACTGTATGCCGTGACCGTAAAAATAATGAATAACTGCAAATTATAATTATGGGTGAAAATTCTTTAAAAATATACATTTTTGAATAATTAGTAAAACTATTTTAGGTACTAGTGCAGTGCTTTATTGTATAACATTCCAAACAAAAATTTATAATTGAGTAGATGACCTGCAAACCGCAGTTTTTGACAAAATTAACAACACCAAGTTATGTATAACATATTTTATTTTAAAAAGTGTTTCATTGCCAAATTAGAGATTTTTCTAAGTAACTGTATTCCTTCTATCCCAAATTCTTAAAAATGTTTGACATTTTATTTTAGTGCGCAACAAAAATCTGTTTTTTTTTAAATAATCTCTTAAGCAAGAACTGCGGTTTACAGATCACCTTTTCAATTTACATAGGTATCTTAAGTATTTTACTGGGGTACCAAAGTTACCTTACACGGTTCCGAAAAGGTTAAATTTTTTTATGCTTGAAATAGTCCCCATTAAAATTATTTGGTTTAGTACTTTATAAATAAAAACTAATAATATCGTTTTTTATGTTATGACTTTTCTTGTTTACAATACAATTTTTACCATATTAGGTGTTTTTATTGGCTGTTTCTGACATACTGCCTAAAATCTGCATTTAAAATAAATTTAAAATGTCTTTGTTTTTTATTAAGGACAACTTGAATACGAAGCCTATTCCAACAACGGTGAAAATGACACTTAATATAAATAAAATAAATAAAAACATGTTATAAAGAGGAAAAGTAAAGTCATAACATATTTGGCGAATTTACTGGTTTTTATATGAAAAAGAACTGGAAAAATACTTTCAGCGTGAAAACTTTTGAAATTAGGTATAACTTCACAATCTTTTTTATAAAAAAATCCAAAAATAAATACGCCAATTATTTATTGACCTCTCACCTTGACAGTTAAAGTTGTCAATAATATGTCAAAAAATGCAGATTTTGCTTATAAATTATCGTTCCAAAGTCCGCTACAATAAAATTGTTCAGATTTTAGAAGTGACAAGTCTACCATAAATATTTATACCTCCATATATAGAAGCGGCGCTTTAACACAGCCTGTCAATGTCAAATATTTCGGGTGTAATACTGGGCAATCATGTAACTTTTTGGTCGGACAAGTTTACCACAATGTTTTACGTGCAATTTTTAAACATTAGGCCAAAAATCGTAAGAGTTACTATCAAGAAACCTGCCTAGTCCTATACTCGAAACATGTGTTTGAGGCTTATGGTTTCATGACTTTAATCCTTACCATTTTTAGGAGGAAAAAAATAATTGTATTTCGTTCAAAATTTTATTAAAATATTAATAGCGTAGCAAAGCGGTTTCGGAACGAACCATCCCAAGGGCTACTTGTCCTACTTGTGGGCAAGTAGCAGTTAAAAATTATTACTGTGGTTTTAATACATGCAAAACTTTCTGCTTTATGTTTTTAAAGATTAAACTCCTCAACATGCTTTTTAAATTCTGCTCCCAAACTTTAATTTATTTTAGTTTATAATACTGATAATATTTATAAACTTTAAAAAAAATATAATCCAATACTAAGAGTTTCTTGAAGAAATACCTATAGAGTACTTAACTTCAGTTTAGAAGAGAATGTAAAAAATTTATTTTGTTAACTACTTAACTGGAGCTGTGGTATTCTTAGACCTAAGTAAATAATATATATACAGTGTGTCCAAGATAAAGATCCTAAGCATGGGAATCTCAGTACCTATTGGAGATACAGCTTAGGTTAAATTAAAAAGAACTTGTGTTTTTTAAAGCTTATTAAAATGCTGTTTAGAAACTTAAAAATTTTAATGGCCTGCTGAGATATTTGGCAAAAACGAAAATACTAATAACAAATTTTTTAATGGCACTTTTTAGCTCCTACATGACGGTATTTTTAGATTTTATATCCGACATTTTATTTTTAAGAAACCATCATCAACTTTATTATTTTATATTGCTCGAAAAAAAGGACACCCTGTATCTGATCACATTTTTTATCACAAATTCAACGATGTATCACCTGTCATATTTTAAATTTTAGTTAAAAAAAATGATTTTTTTCTATTTTTTAAAGGTAGGTAAGTAGGCCTTGCAAATAAATGTTTTGACGTTTGTACCTGTTACCGTGTCTGTATCGTTATTACCCTGTTTGTCGAGTTGTTGTTTTTAGAGCAATTGTTCTTATTGTTACTGTTGTCTTTATTCTTGTTTATTGGTAAATAGTTAATATCTATTGTGTTATTATCGTCGAATATGCCGGATGAAGAAGCCATGAAGAAAAGTTAAACATGCTAACGTGCTACATTTTGTGCCACAAAAATACTGTAAATACAGCAGCAATGTATCTTTATACATATCCAGAAAAAAAACAGCCATGTAATTCCATTTTCTTACAGCTAGCTCGAAATTTAAAGAGCCAGTTTTATCTAAAAAAAAGGAATCTTCAGAAGAAACCCAAAATAATGTTTTACAAGCAGTTGTTGAGAACCCTGAGATATTAACTTGGCAAATTAAACAAAATGTAGGAATAGCCAAATCGATAGCTAAATTTCTTTATTTATTTTTAAAATGGCTACCTCTATTCCTTATACAAGCACGAGCCCGTTTTCTTATTTCTGTCTTGGTAATTTGATTAAAAAACTTCTGTCGCAATATCTTAGATCCATTTTGTATCCTTTTAATGAGTTCTTCGCGCGTATTTATTTCCGTTGCATATACGATTTCTTTTAGTTCTCCCCATACGTAAAAATCCGGTGTTAAATCAGGGCCTCTGGTAGGCAACGGTATTTGCCCAAACCTTTTAATCCACCTGTTTGGAAATGTTTGGTCTAAAAATTCCTTTATACTTAGGCGATAGTGTGCGGGACAGCCGTCGTGCTGGAAGATCATTTGTTGTCTGTTGGCTAAAGGACATCTTCTAATAACTCCTGTAGTCTTTTATAAAAAAATTCTTTATAGTTTTCGCAGTTAAGGTTAACAGGGAAAAAATGAGGACCAATTAAATTATTTCCATACGTTTACACTAAATTTTCTTTGGAAACTAATAGGCTTTTTCTGATGCGGATTATCTTCGTCCAATAGTACAAATTGTGAAAATTTGTTATCCTTTCCTAAAAAGTTTGATTTATCGGTCCATAAAATTCTTGTAAAAAATGTAGCATCATCAATGTCCGCATTCAAAATTAGTCTACAGAATTTAACTCTGCGCACCAGATCACCCGCATCCAGACCTTGCACAGAAATATAATGGCACCCGTTCCATTACCAGTTTCGTGAATCACTGACCAAGCTTTTCACTGTGAGACACCCACCTGTTGGGAAATGTTTCTTGTGTTTGTGAATGGATCTTCTTCAGCTAGTCTTAAAATTTCATCATCAATAGTGGCGTTTGCAGGGAGTGCTCCTACACGTTTTATTTGCTGAACGCTGCCAAATTCAGAAATGCGGCGGTAAGTTGTACCAAATACACTTACATGCGGAATGCGTCTATTTGGAAAGCGTCGTACATATTCACGTTGAGCTTCAGCTGCATTTCCATTGCAAAAACCATAAATAAATAAAATATCAGCATATTCACTATTTTAGTAAACGTTGCCATTTTGAACACCACAGCGTAACAAAAATTCAAATCAAAACTCTTGACGATTAAAATAAATCTAAATTTTATGATTGTCAAATGTTGTAACTAATGTTAAGAATTCACAAAAAAGAAAAATAAATGCTCATGGCATATTGATAAATACCAACATTTCTGGCGAATATGATACCAAAATGAGATAAGAAAATAAGGCAAAATTGTATTGCTACAGGGTTACCTATTTCTTCTAAATGCAAAAGTAAAACCATTACTTCCAAATTAAAGTTATTTAAGTAACAATAAAGCAAAGAGCTAATTTCAAAATGTTGTACCTCGATTTAAAGACTATAGAGTGGAATACTTTTTACAATAATTTGTATGTTTCATGCACTATAAAAGTTTTGAAATTTTTAAGTCTAATTGATTGATCAGTTTAAGAGTTTATTGACGCTACACTGCTCGGGCAATGCTGAGGTCGCGGGTCGGTCCGAGGTAATCAAACACACGCTGGGAGGCGGAGTTTAATATAGATCAGGTGACTGATTTCGATACGGACGGATTACAAGATTTTAATTTTTATGTCGAACGACGGGTACCTAAAATCGAATGTTATATTTTTAGTAGCATAAAGCATTCGGTAGGGCTAATGAGTATAATATCGAAAATGAATGCCGCTAAAAACGCTAATTTCAATTTTGTTTCTGTTGTTGTAGGTAATATAATTTTTTTTTATTTAAGAACTTTCTATATACATTGTGGAAAAAATATTTATCACTCATTCAACGAAAAAATTCACTCTTTTTAAAAAGTTCTGTTTGTTGAGAAAATAAATTTACAATATCTACATTTTATATCATATGTACATATATGTATGTACAGAATGGGCCAAATTCGACGCTTTTAATAGGAACCCCATTTGCGAGGCTTAAATTTCTAGTCAAATTTACTAATGAAAACCGCAATTTGCTGTCTTTCGTCGTTTACTCCCTACAGCGTGTTTTTAAAATTCTTGCGTTTTCTTTAATCCTCTATAACTTTTTCATTTTTAAAGATTTTTTAATTCTGTAAAAACATTTTTTCAGCAACTTTTTATGCAGAATGCGGATATGATTTTAGTTTTTTTTTAGTGTGGCACATTTTTTACTTATTTACGGTTGCCTTGGAGAAAAATTCTTTATATTCCTGATACAATCGAGCCACAGCTAGTGGTGGATTGCATTTTACAAACTTTACCAAATAGCGAAGCAGTTAAAAAAATTCTGTAATTTTTCCATTCAGCGCAGTCAGATTGAAGGCGAGTTCTTTCTTCTAACTCTTTAAAAAACGTTTTTGATTGATTAATCTTTTCCATAAATGCTTTCTCTAAGGATTTATAGGTGTCTGCATCCAAATCGGGCTTTTCGCAGTATTCTCCATAGCTAGAATCAGGACCTCCAGATGAAAATACTAATTTTTTTTTGCAAGATTTTACTTTTTTTCTTTGAGGATTTTTTCCAGTTTTTTTATAGTACTACTTGGGCTATTACCATCGCTTAAATATTTGTGAATACTATAAAGTGGCTTTTTTGTATTTCTTGCCACTACTGCAGAAAAACATCGCCCTTGGTAACTTCCTCTCATAGTAAAATTTACTCTCTTTCCACCCACTTTTTGACATATTATAGAATTAAATTGTTCTACTGTATTTGTAGTAACATTTTCTAGGAGACTGCTTGCGTGACGAGCTAGATACCTAACCGCGTCCATCATTTTTTCTTCTATGCCAAATGAATTAAAGTCTTCTATATAATTATCCTTATCTGGTTCCGTTTTCTTACAAAAATATCCAATTTGGTAACAGTCTTTATGTTCCCCAAATATATGACTCACGCTATTAATAATATCCCGTTTTAAATTTTTTTTTTTCTTCATTACTTATTAGTTGAGATTTCCTATATTGTACTGCTTTTGTTATAGCAGCTCTACATCTAATTATATTCTTCGATATTATGTTTTTCAGGCTCCCTGGTACGTTCTTTGTTTTACACAGTTCCCTAAACTTATTACAATAATTTCTCAACAAATGATTAGTGCACTCTATCTTCTGTACAGTACATTCCTCGTAGGGTCTACTATCTAGAATTTTTTTATAACAGCTGCTGTCTCCATCAGCGATCATCTTATTATAGATAATATTGTACATATTAATACTAGAGCAAAATCCTTCTGCAATTATTGCTGCTTCCATAGCTGTCGATGATGAATTCCAATTTTTATAGCAGGTATGTGTTGGAGGAGTACAATTATTATTTTCAGCTCGTTGACAAATGCAGCAGTACTTATTTTTGACTCCCAAATATAGAATTTTTTGGGATTTGACACCAACAATCGCGGCAACACCAGATAGAGAATTATAATTTCCACCACCACGATAAGACCTTTTAGCCCAACTCCCATCACAAACCACTGTAATCATTGGTGTTCCATTTTTGTCAACACTTCCACTTTCGATCGCCATTTTTGCCTCCTCTTTGGCCGCTTCCTTCATAGATTCCCAAGCTATTTGTTCCCAGGCATTACATACCTTTGAGTGAAGTTTCTTGTAAATAGTAAAACTGAAACAAGGTATTTCCATACTTTCAGTCACCTTTTTTAGTTGGATATAACCTCCTCCAGCATTCATAATAGCACTCACAGCAGACGTATTAATATCTACTTGTTTGGGATTTTCTGGAGAAGTAGAAATAGATTCTTTAAAGTTGCACATATCGCATTTGAATGTTAGTTTGCTATTAAATCCAGTTCTGCTTTCTTTGGTCAAACGCATATTGGTAATACTACACCCAAATATTGGAGCGTGATTAGATAATTTTTTAAAGCATCGATGAATTGCTGGATACGGACAATTCGGGCACCTTCTAACAATATTTTCCCTGAAAAAAAAATCAATTAGTTAAAACATTTTTACAGGGTTAAAATCATTTTATAGAAAAAACATTCCTTTATAACCCTACGAAAAAAAGTTTTAATATTTTTGATTTATTTTTTCATAAAATATCCAAATGGGTCCGAAACTACGAAAAATAAGTCACAAAACAAAGACACGAGGTTTTTAGAAAAAATATTTATTACTACTATTTTACTATTTGCCGGCGGTTTTCAATGGTTTTTATAAGCAAAACCGAGAAAATAAGTAAAAACCGCCGGAAATTTAACAATTACCTAATTTGAATTTTCGGCAGTTTTCATATACAAGGTGTTTTAAAAATAGACGGAGATATTGTAAAGGGCGATTCCTTCCTATTTTTTAATACCATTTTATTAATTCTACATCGAATTCTATCTATTTTTCATGTACCAGAAAAAAAAACAAACTCCCCTATTTTAAATAATTGTTTTTAACCTACGCCCCTTTATAAATATTATTAACTATTGTATGAAATTAATGCTGAATTTCTCGATAGCTGTTAGCTTTAGGTATAAGACATGGTACATGAAAAATAGTTAGAATTCGATGCGGAATTCAAAAACGTAATAAAAAATAGGTGTTTCTTTTTAAAAAAATAAACTTGATGGTCTTTGCTTTATTTGTGGGCCACCACATACATGATTTTACTATAAAAACACCTACACACTACAGGTAAAAACAATAATCGACGTGTTCCAATGTTTTTCCCAAAAACAAACCACTGAATTTTAAATGAATTTATTCCAACCCGCTCGACCATACTGTAAACTAAGGTGTTTACTCTTGACGGGTTGACAAATTTCAGAAATTGATATCTACTTTTGTTTATAACTTTGTTATTTTTTATCGGATGATAAAAAGTTATAGGACCAAAATTATTCTTTGAATGTTATTCTATAAAAATGCTTTGGTGTAATTTTTTTGCAAAGTGAATAGAAAATGTTATAACGGTTAAAAAAAAAATGTTACACGTGTGACCTTATTTTTCGTTAATAACTTTTTTATTTTTAGACTTAGGAAATAAATTAACCAACTCAAAATTAAAGATAATTTAATTTAAAACAGAAAATAATTAATATTTTTTTGTGTGATCAACAGTTTGTCATATAAATAATAAAAACCGTTTGCACCCCTTTTCCAAGATGGCGGCCACAGTACAAGGGTGGCGACATCACAAACTTGAATATAACTTTACTTTGACCTCCCCATGACAACTAAAAATAAAATTGGGTCCTCCCAAATTGTTACCCCTAATGTAACATTTCAATGGACTATTTCAATTCTGACTCATATACATAGTTGACATAATACAGGGCGTTTCACAACTTATCCGAAAAATTTTCAGGACTAATTATTCTACATTAAAAAATATGAAAAAAACTTCATATAAACAATGTCCGAAACGTCTTAGTTTTCTACCTAATTAAAAATTGTAAAAAATTATTTTTTTATAATAACTTTTATACCAATTGAGATATTTTGAAAATATATATATATATATATATATATATATATATATACGTACATATATTAAAAATTATATAATTATTATATTTTGAAAACATATTTTTTAACACCCTGTAGGAAGCTAGACACTTAAGACAAATTTTATATAAACGTAG
The DNA here is from genome assembly GCA_014170235.1 of Listronotus bonariensis. NCBI lineage: Eukaryota > Metazoa > Arthropoda > Insecta > Coleoptera > Curculionidae > Listronotus > Listronotus bonariensis. The sequence goes on from JACEGR010001072.1 coordinate 152,022, forward strand.
AATGTAATAAAAACACAAATTATAAGGTATAAGGTATAAATTTATGCACTTTTTGTAATTCATTCACTTTTAAAAAGTCGTTTGAAAATGACATAGTATGTCGAAACTGCAGTAACGCAAAAAACAATATAAAATATGTGACAAAATAACAAAGTAAAATTTGTGTTTTTATTACATTCTACGTAAAAATGTATTGTCAAAAAGTAACGGACTACTCAATAGATTCTTTTTATATAAAGTTTTTCATGTTTTTTAAGTAGAATTTAAAAATAAAAAAGGTGATTTTTTTACCGAAGAATTTGATCGTATCGATACGAAATGACCATGCCGAGAATTGGTTTTTATTTATTTACGCGAAAACCATACATCAAATAAAAATTTAAAAAATATTTTATTTTAGGAAAATGCAGTGGCGTACCATTTTTTGTAAAAAAATAATAACCCCAAACCCTCATGGACACTGATAATATTTTTTTTTCTTATATGCCAAAAATGTGTTTTGGTGCATAGAAGCTGTCCCCCAATTTTTACAAATATCTCAATTGGTATAGAAGTTATAATAAAAAAAAACAATAATTTTTTAACATATTTAACACCCTGTTGTTCGAAAACTAAGACATTTAGGACATTGTATATAAGTTTTTTTATATTTTTTAATGTAGAATTAGCCCTAAAAGTTTTTTGAATAAGTTGTAAAACACCCTGTACTTAGTTACTTACGTGTTATAATTTGCAAGATTATTATTATTTTTTCGTCTTGTAGACAAACGAAGCTGGGTTTTGTTTCCTTTTCTATAAGAGGGTTCCATATCCAATATTCCGATAAAACGGAACTTAAAATCTTTACTAATTAAATCACTATATTTGTTATACTATAAACTTGTCCAAAAAATTAAACGAAGCACTAACACTAAGAGAAAAACAAACACACTAAGTCAAAATATTCTGGTACACCACAATTATTCAACGGTGTAGCACCATAGCTGACCGTCTCATTACTGACCGTAAATAAAATTGTTGCCACTTTAGTATGCTGTCTACCTGCGTTTCGGGATCTTCCACCTATTATTGGGCTAATATCTATTTACTATTTACATAATCTTCCTTATAATTCTAATAAACATTAAAACTTAAGAGTACCAGAATTGTAAGAATTAGTACCTAAATAGGGACCTGATTCAAATAGAATATTAATGACATAATAACCCAATTATATAAACGAGAGGAACGAGTCAGAAGATTTGTTTATAGCATTCCTTAATGATATAAGAACTGTATATAGGTAATTGTACATATTAATTTAATAATTTTATTGTGACGTATTTTTAATAAAAAATAAAACAATACACCAATCTACCTCTATTCAGTTTAGCTAAGCTTATGTTAATTTTAGAGATAGTGTCAGGGTTATTGTCATATCAAATCATAGATTTGGTTTGTATTTTAAATGGTAGACCGCATACTAAAGTAGAAATATATCGGTAGACCGCACACTAAAGTAGCACCAAAAATTTTACCTGTTTCGGTGCCAACACTGACCGCAATCATTTTATCTAAATAAACCAACCCATTATCTTGGGGCGACAGTCTCATTACTAACCGTAACAAAATTTTAAGGAAGGCCAAAATGTAGGTGGTGGGCTATTTGAGATATTTCATTACATTATACATTTTTTCTTAACTGAAAGTTTTTGTTGCAGTATGAGCCAGACAAAGATAAGAACTAAATTATAAATTACATATATTATTAAAGTGTAATTTTATTGCAATACGTATATTCTTACGAATGGTTAGTTATGGTAAGCAAAGCCTTTTTTTTAATTCCTTAAATATGCTTGATGCAACCCTGTACACAAACCAGTCGTCTATTGCCCGCCTTCGTATTCGTGGAAAACGTGCCGCGTGAATTTTTACAATTTATAATATATTTGGAACATTTTGCAGACTTTGCGGTCGTAACAAAAATCTTGTATTAATTATAACTTAATGTATATAAATTTGGTATCATCGGAAAGATAAAGACTTAAACTACTACTCTATAGTAACAATTTTTTGATAATGTCGTCTTGTTGCCCAGAAAATATGGTTTAAAATTTCACAAAATTGTCCATATTTACCAAGTTGTCATTTGAAACAGGACTCTGTTTTCAAAAAACTATTACTATAGAACCCTTAAAGCGGCTTTACATGTAAAGTTCGCCCAGTGAAACAAGCCAGACAACGCAAGAAGGCAGGGGAAATATAATTGTGCATTATCGAGTCTAATCAGAGGCGTGCGAATAAATAATTGCTAAACAGTTTAAATATGATGAAAAATATGTAAGCATAATTTATTTTTAAAAATGTAGTGAAAATTGCCAAGATCTAAATATTTTTAATTGTAATGAGAATAGCATCTCAGTAATATAATTAATAGCATAAGTAACACTAAATTCATTTTAGACTTTCACTGTCTTTATGTATAACTATTTACACAACGTTTTGGGTAGTCCTATCTCTGTCCGTTTTACAGTTTACACAATCTTAAAAACGGACAGAGATAGGACTGTCCTGTTGTGTGAATATTTTTAAATAAACAAATGAAAGTCCAAATATACTAACGCAAAAAAAAATTCTTTCGACGTTCTTCATCTTTCCTGTGGATTCTTCGTACACTGTTAATAGAAACTACCGCATAAAGGGAAACGCGATCAAGTTTTCGTTTTAGAGGCAGTTTCAAAGTATTATTTGTTCCTTTCTCATCGCAAACTCTATAGATATTGGCAATTATTTCTCTGAATTGGCCATGAATAATTTTGCCTTTTAAAAAGGATTCTTTTTTCCATAATTTTGACTGGCGTTAAAAATAGTTTTTATAACCAACAAGAAATGTCTACGTCAAGGTGGGTTTTCACGCTCATGCAATTTGCGCAAGTTGATTTGTGCAAATTAGACTAAACTATTACATTTGTTTTTACAGTCAAGTCTATTTGCACAAATTTGTTTATCAGTAAACGATGTAGTACGATGACGAATTGTTAGCATGAGCTGGTGTTACTACTTACTTTCATATTCGTTTAATAATAGAATAGAGCTTAATACATTCCAAAAGAAACTTTTCTTTCACTGATATTATTATTAACACAAAAAATAACAAATAATATTAAAGACCCATCAAACAGAAAATGATAAATAAATCACGCCAATACAACTATTATTTACTCACTACGCATGTCCTAAATTTGTATGTCGTTTACACGTTCATACATTTGCACCAACCGCATGCAAATTATCTGACCATCCAGATTTTACACAAGCCAAACTTTTGCTTGCTCAAGTAAACGATTTTCGTTTACATGCTCTAATTTATTTGCACAAATTGGAATGCACAAGTCAATTTGCGCAAATTGCATGAGAGTGAAACCCACATTTAAGCTTGAAAGAAAAACGGATTTATTTAGTTAATTTATTATTTAGTTACATACATACTTACCTTAATTATTTTTGAATGCCCACACAAAACCAAAATACTAAAAATTGTTAATAAGAAACAAATATTTAAAAAGTACAATAAATTCCAAACCATTCCCCGTCTATGTTCATGCGAGGCTCCACCTCTTTGGAGGCTCGTTCCAGCGGCAACCAATCAGTAAACATTATTTGAGTGGTTATCTTGGTAGGGCTACCTTGTTGTCGGAAATTAAAAATATAAAAATATTTTAGGGACGATATGAATATTAAAGCATAGTATAATCGGTTCCTCTAAGAAAATAGGGCAATAAAATAAAATCTCTTTAGGGAATTAAAAATAAATCAATAACAAGGTGTAACCAAGTACTTTATAAAATATGAAATATTATATTTAAAAAAGTGTAAAATAGGTTCACAGCAGTAGGATGAAAATCTGGCAACATCTTAAAAGCAACTTCAGTTTTTTTCCGCATTCCTTTCATCTGGCTAGACTCAGTTGGCAAACTTTACACTACGTTTTTGATTTAATAAAATATATTAAGCCGTTTTTCCAAAAAACGTTATGACCTAGACCATAAAATGCTGTTATTTTAAAACCTGTCGATGGACTCTTAAAACTTGACAAGAAAAGGTAAGTTTAAGTTAAAATAAAGTATGGTTAACATTAATATTTGACATAATTTTTATTGCTTAGGTTTATGTATGTGTGTTCGATTATAATTTAAAAAGCTGCTTTTAAAATAGCTCTTATTCTTTGTTTATTTTAAATATTGGGGCTGCAACACTAAGAAATTGTAAAAAATAAAATAAATAAAGCTACACTATACACTATAGGTTCGTTGCGGTTATGTGTGCAAAAACTTTAAAAAATAAACAATATTGCATATTTTAAATGAAAACCCTATTTATTATAAATTTTTTGAGACTGCGCAAAATACTTAAAATAACTCTTTATGAATGTTGGGTTATTTAAATTATTATGCCGGCATATAATTAAAATTTTATTAATATTTGTGGTAAAACTATTATAATTCTTGAAGTGAATTTAAAATTATATTTTAACAAGCTTACTACTTTCGTAGTAAAATTTAAACTAAAAATAAATTTTTAAAAATGGACTAAAATTGATTTAAAATATACCATAACATATTAAAATGTATTATGGGACGAACACAAACTGTATCTCATTTTCTACGAGAATAACTTTTGCAGCACGAGCCGCAGATAACGGCTAAGTCATACGAAAAGAAAATGATTATTCCGTGACTTTTGCATCATTGAAATACATTATCTGTTTAGGTTTTTCTCTTAACTTAAGGTGCCTGAAGTATAATTATTTTTAAACTTATATGTGACTTAAAAAAATCCTTGGATGAAAAGTCATATTTAGAAAACGAGTTTGTCGAAAATATTTCGCATTTAAAGCACCTTATGACGGCCGTGGGTAATGAGCCATATTACCTGTTTAAAATCTCAATTATGTTAAATAAATTTTTTAACAGAAAAAATAAGTATGTAGAACACTTTCCGTAACTGAGATCAAACATCATAATTTACAATAAACATTTCTGTAAATTTGTATTTTTACCTTTACTAAAGAAAATGTTATTACTTGTAATACAAGCTCCATAGGAACCTTGCTTTCGTTCGCTCTTCAGTCCTATGATATTATTGTACTAATTGAAAAAAATATCATTTAGGAACTTAAAACCTTACATTATTTCAGAATAATGTTATGATTATGTCAAAAAATTCCACTATAATTTGCTCAAGGGTACCCTGGAGAAAAAAATCCGATAAATACTTGTGTTGTCATCTTTTTAAAATCCCACGAACGCATAAGCCTAAATTAGCAGAGTATCGTGGGTGTCGGGTTATTAGATGTTCAACCCATCGTTCCTCCTGTTCCGTCAACGTTGTCCAAGCACTAAAACATGCAGTCATGCATTTCACAGCACCTTTTAGACAACGCGGTAGTGCCACCACGGTCGTTATTTTTAAATAACTACTTCCTAAATATGTCTCCCCGCTGGGAATCGAATCGGCGACCTCTGGCTTTAAAGATCAAAGCTCTGTCCACTGCGCCACTGAAAGAAACAATGGTAATGCAACCAAAACTACAAGTTTGATTTGTCAAAAAACAGTGGTGTAAAATTTTTAATATTATTTTAAGCATCAAGTATTTTAATCACACCCTATACAACAAACTGAAAATTACTGGGACTTTTTTTGGATCGGTGCACTGCTTATCTGCACAAGTAAATTTAACCCAACTTTTAATTTCGACAGTGACTACAGAGAGATAACAAAACCGGTAAACTACTAACTAATATTAAGTTTTCATAATCGCAGGGGTGCAAAATAACTACCTTAATTAACCCAAACCTTGGTATAGGCGGATTCTAATTTTCCAGTGCAAATAACGAGCAAGGTAACTTAATTAAATTAGCATTCCACCTGTGCCTGGTTTAATAAATCGTTTTAATTTAACCACATGTCGTACTACTTTACAATTTTTTAAATAAATTATGATGATTGTTTCTTTTTGCGGTTTGCTTTATTTGTTTTAATTCGATAGAAGTTTTGACATGGCTTTTGAAAAAAAAGGAATGTTTTAAATAGAACATCCAATTATTACTGCAAAACTTGTAACATCCTAATAAAAAAGCCATAAAATAAAAACGGGTTTTGTGTAATTGTATGGTGAATTGATGTAACGAAAATTCGCATTCGCATTCGCGAATACTCGCATATTTTTTGATATTTGCATTCGCATTAGCAAAAAACGATGCAAATGTTTGGCGAATGTTTTTGACATACTAAAAGGAAATTATACCGTGTGACAACGAAATCACTATCCAGCAATTTATTTTCTTTAGCGCAACCGTATAGTTTTTAAATTTAAAGACGTTATATTGTATCACCGGATGCCAATTTTAGATATAACAGCATCTGTGTATAACTTCCGGTTTAACCGGAAGTGATATAAACTTTGGTATTTTAAATAAAACACCCTGTTTATTTTTAGGATTTGAATTTTACAGGTCATTCCTGATATAAAACCTTTTATATTGCCATAACCTTACTCTTTTGGTTTTGGAGAAAATGGCGTTTAAAAATGTCCAAACGACAGCACAATATGCAGTTTTATGGAAAAACAAATGAATAGCACAAAAATTTAAAATGCTTAAAATGGAAAGACTTTACCTTCAGAGACCATAATAATACTACTTCCTGTGGAACACCCTATATATTCTGTAAGATTTAAATTCTTTAAGCTATTCCTGATATAAAACCTCTAATACACCCATAACCTATGTTTTTTAGTTTTAGAGAAAACGGCGTGTCAATTTTTCTATGTATTTCGCAAACGGTCAACTTTTTAACTGGGGCAAAGGAGTAAGATCGATATTTTGGCGTAAGAGGAGAAAGGAAAAAAATTCTTATATCTAAAATTTGTATGATATTTTATATGCTCTAAATTTGAAAGTCAACATTCGCATTCGTATTCGCAAATGTCAGAATTCTTACATTCGTTACATCACTAATATGGTCCCGTAAGGATTAAACCCTAAAAAACAATTAAGTTCTTTAAATAAATTAGAATAAAACCCATTGAATTGTATTGGAAATGAGGTATACTAAAAAATTACCCATATAATTTAGTGTTTTAAATTTTAAATAAGTATACAGGGAGTCAACGATATACTAAAGGAGCTGATAGAATAGCTTATAAGCATTCAAAAAACATAAAATAACCTTAGTAAAACATCATTGGTTTCTTGAGATATTGACACTTGAAAATCGTTAAAATCGTCTTCCTTGATCATGTTTTTAAATGTGACGCCTATATAAATTAATATTTTTAAATTTTAATTTCAGTTTTGCAGCATTAAATACCCATTTTAATAATAAAAGACCAACATTAAACTAAAAGTTATTTCCGTGTGTCCACGACGAATGGACTTATTTGTTTTATTCCAAAATAGCAATTAAATAAATACTCCTTTATTCTATTGTTAGGTTTATTTGATTTATCCAACAAAATACATTTAATTTAGTGAATCGCATACACTGTTCTGCCAAATTAGTAGATCTTTTGGAGATGAAGCTAAATGATTAATTAATGGAATTTTCATGTAAGGCGACCTTCATATTTGTCGTTTAGGTTGAATAATAGCATCTATAAGAATGGCCATATGATATACAGGGTGTTTTAAAAGTGTGAAAATATTATAAAAGTGCCAATATCTCAAAACTACCGATTTTTTACTAAGGTAAATTTATGATTTGGATGCTTATGAGCTGTTTTACTAGCCCTTTTAATATTATCGTTGACTTTCCGGACACCCTGTATGTTTATGGTTCATTTAGTGTGCAAAAAACGAAAACTTAAAGCATGCTTTAAAACTAAGTTAGCAATAGTAAATTTTCTTTATATTCCAAAGATATACAGGGTATGTCAAAAAATTAAATACCTATTTTACAGGTACAGGGATCCAGTGGTTTTACCAACAAAGTGTAGGTAATAATTCTACGATAAATAATAAAAACTTTATATAAATATATGCCCTAAATGTCTTAGTTTTTAAACTACGGGGTGTACTAATTTAGTTATCTTTATGCATGCAAGGCATTTTTACACATGCAACAAAGTAAATAATTTTTACCAGTGTCGTTCAGGCGGGTATTTTATATAATATGTTTAATATTTAGTTTTAAACAAATTCTATTCTCAAACGTTTTTTATTCGATAAATAGTATCGCGTAAATAAATACAATTCATTTCTTGGCATGGTCATCTGTCAAACTTTACACTATACAGTAAATAAGAAATACATTGTTGGCCAAATTAAACTTGCACACTTTTTAACTAATAATGAAAAAATTAAGATAAAGACAAAAGAATTAAAAAAAAACCAATTCATCTAGAGGTATACCTAAATAAAACTCCCTGTGTTCATGTAGTGATAACACCTGTTATAAAAAGTGCTTTTAAATTAGGTCACGCAGATGAAATAATTTATTTATGGTCAATTTTTGAACCGAAATGGGGTAGACTTTCTAACTGTATTTTTGCAAACAAAAACCACTAGAGTTCAGTCACCGTCCTGACTAAACTGGTATAGGTTTTGTAAATTCGCTGCCAGTTTTGGTCAAACACATTTAGACAGAGCCATAGATAACCTACATTTAGATCCGCAAGTGCAAGAAGCATTTTTCGGATTTCTACGACCTCGCGCAGTAAACAAATGAATGGGTGAATGAATATGCGCACTTAAAAGCCGTGGCAAAATACAAACACCGGCACCCCGTACCCTTCGTCCCCGGTCTGACCGTGACGCTCATTAGCTACCGTACTTCGAACAGAAAACCAGGACGCCGTTGACAAATTATTCCGATAATGCGGATAGTTTGTTTGGCGCCAGGTGCGTTTACCCTCAACTGGCTTGCCCACAAACCGGTTTTTTGCCCATGAAATGTAACTTTTGTATCGCGCAGGTAATAACATTAGCAATCCATCGAGATCAGTGGACAGAGCTGGACTTAGGAAACTTTTTTCAAAATGCTGCGTATGAACTCGTTGCAAAAGACATCGGATCTATCTACAATTAAGCTAATACGTTTCTCTTGTAGACAAACTATGGGGTTCAGTAAAAGCGAATTTGTCAACAATTTCGGGATTTAAGAATTGTGATTTTTTTGGTAAATAATGCGTGCCATAAGGCACGGAACATTTTTATTCTGTTGGCTTTCAATTGGTAGGAAAACTAACACAATATTTGACAAATAATAAGTAAAAACATTATGTCTCTTTTTCAAAAGTTTAAATTTAAATTTAGTAAACACCGAAAAAAAAATGGGTTCATCTTTAAAATAATAATTTTTATAAAATTCCCAGAAAAAAACGTTATTTGTTTTCCAAAACAAATTCTTATATTATTAATACCAACCCCCAAAAGTTGGCAAAAAGTAATTAATAAGTTTAACAAAACTCGAAACGAGTTTATAACCCTTGATCTTTTATGGGATTTAGGTACATGACAATGACCAAATGAAATGAAATTAAGTACAAATAGCTTAGTTAAAACTATTGTCCTTTTAGTAGATTAAAGTGAATAGCTTAAAGTGTATTGTTTAAATTTATAATATAATTATATAAATTTATATCTTTAAGAGTCCATAATTAGTATTTTTTCTAACAATAACGTCATCGTATTAAAAATACAACTCTTTTGTGCCCCAAACTTTTCTTATTTTGTTTTGTTTTTAAGAAAAAAACCAATAGATTACATGGTCCTTAATCACTCCAAAAACACAGATTTTTTTTTTTCTGAAAGTTGTTTTTTATGTTATTTATTTACAATTACTTTTTTAACTAAACATTTAGTTGTATAGCAAGGTATAAAATACAAGATAGGAGCAGTTGCTTAACACAAAAAATATAAGCTTAATTTTCTATAGTAGAATGACCTAAATTGAAAAATTTGGTTTTTGATATATTTTTAAAAATCCATATTCAATTCTAAAATTTATTTGATTTTTAAGAGACTAATTTTAAAAATATTATTTTATTAATAAAGTTCGTACATAAAAAATATTATAGATTTTTTTCTAAAACAAAAACTTTTTGGATTATCAGCCATAAAAACAATGAACACTTTTATCTTATACTAATTTCCGGTAACTTTTTAATTTGAGAATAAAAAATTAATAGCACGGTACTTTTCTGTAACATAAAAAGCTGTATATTTCTATACTGGCCAGGTAAAAAAAGAGAGAGGGTTTCTTTAATCTGGTTTCTACACTAGTGGAAAAAATTTAGGGATACAAAAATCTCTTCAAATTTTTTGACGTTTTTCAAGTGGTTGTATTTTGCTTAAAAATGATCGTACAAAAAATTTAAAAATCTTACTGTAACAAAAAAATAAGTGCGTGTACCGCGCAATCCTAAGGAATACCAAAAGATTTTTTTTTAAATGTTTTCGGTTTTGTTTAAGGTATCAACTTGGAAAAAAATTTAACTTAACCCCTATATGGATCGAATAACTTGTAATAGAGAGATATGAACTTTAAACAACAAACACACTTTTTTTTCTTTCCCCATTTATATCTCAAAATTTCTCCTAAAATCTTAAATAAATACGTTTTTTTACGTTATTTAAAAGAAAAAATAACAAAAAGGCTTTTGTGGCTTTTGGGATATTTGGCTAACTTAAAATATTAAGAAAACCAGTAATGTTAAGTGTGCCTTTACAGTTCAATATACTTAGGTACAAAAACCCCACAAAATATTAATTTTATTTATCGAGCATTCTTTATTATTTTTTTTTAATTGAATTTTCGAAAAATAATTAAAGGATCACATTTTTACTCAAAAAACTTAAGGCTTTAAAATGCTTTTTTTAATTCCGGTACGACCACTTTTAAGCGAAATAAAGCCACTTGAAAAATGTTTTTTTTTTTATCTTTTATTTTTATTTTTACTAGTGGCTACGTAAAAACGCAGGGCTTTTAAATTTTAATACCAATATTTATTTTAGTATTTTGTCGACTGTGCAATGTGTCACCTTGTTTATACGCCGACATTCGTTTAATCTCCACCTGTCCACCACCACCACGCGTTGAACCATCTTCTTTCCACGCATTGCCTGTAAAACTTTTAATTTAGCTAAAAGTGTATATTTTTAAATAAAAAATCTGCAATACATCTGCTGTTTGTTTTTAATAGAAAAATAAGTAGATGATTTTACACAATTTATAAAAACAGGGTTAAAGCGAAGCTACACCGTAGGTATTGTTTCTCACTTCGTATTCTATATTTTTATACTTAAAAACCGCGTTGTTGGCTGTGTAAAAATTATAGAACACACATATATTTAAACTATTCTCATAACTTCACTAAAAATAGTATAAATATTCTACTTTAGGTAAAAGCTTAGTGTGTTTAAAGCGAATGAGTTGTCACGAGAAAGCGTCACAAGTAGAAAAAGTGCATTCACTATTACAAATTCAAAATTTTTATTTGACGTGCCCGAAAAGCATGCACTCACTAGAGGTAGCCAGTTGCCGCTTGCCATGCCAACAGTTTTTTAAGAAGAAACGCACCTCTGTTTATTGGTGACGCCACTTCTATATAAACAGCAACGCCATGATAAAATGTGGCTTTTAGCGGATATTTAAAACTTTAAATTAAAATCGTAATCCTTTCTTCCAAACCATATTTTTTGCAAAAATAATAAGTGTTTTGGAAAAATTACTTATTAAAGATTTTTTTTTTTCAAACTGGCATCATGCCTATTTTAGCAAAAAATTATTTTTGCTTATCAAGAAATTGAATTTTAATAATCGTGTTAAAATATCGTTAAATAATAGATAAACCTAAAAAAATGGTTTTATTACAGTATATTAATTTTACGTAGCAATATTTATTTTTTACTATTAAGTGGTCTTTTTTCTTAATTTTTTAAAAGTTTAGTCAAAATTTTTGTCATGTTTTTTTATTTGTTTTTTTTATTAATAATATTTATTACTTAATTAATTACCACTTAAGACGGCACTGGACTTAAAAACGTTAATTACATTGGAGCTTATTAGCTCCTTAAAACAATAAATAATACCGCCAATTTTCATTTAAATCCGTTAAGGAATATTTAGAATATTATTAAAATGCTGTATTGTTTTTGGTTTAATACCTGTTATCTTAAAAACAATGCACTTCTGGACCTATGTCTATGTAAAGTGTTTTTCATAAAATTAGCTTTTTTAACATTCTGTATAATTTTTATTTGTCCTTATTTTTAATATTTAAACTGTATACAGTGGCCCTTACTTTAATGTTTTGTCTTAGTTCCTAATAAAATTACCCTAATTTAAAAAATGGTAAAAATGCATAACTTTAAATAACTTTCTGTATATCTTTAATATTTAACGTTTAATAAAAACTGAAAAACCATCTCAAAAAATTAATAATAAAGTTAATTTATTTATGTGTAAAAAAAAGACATTTTAATTTTTTTTAAAATTTGGGACTCAGAAATTCCTAGAAAATTTGCATCTGCCCAGTGCCCTGCCTAATTTTAAAACAACCTATATATCGTTTTATTTTTGTACATTTGCTATTGCTATTACTTTTAAAATTTTTATTTATTATTAGAAACAACAAACAAATAATATTTTTAAGCAGTTTGTAACAAATAGAAAAAAAATCAATAAAAATATTTAACGCTGTTTATTTAAAGAGACCAAACCAAAAAAAATAATATTTTTTCATCATAGTGTTTAAAAATTTTCATCAGTTACATGGTAAGTATAATAAAAATAAAATACCTTTTAAACTATATTTGTAAGTACTTTTTTAATTCAGTTTAAATCATTACAACTTAAAAACATTACAAGCTAAATTTAAGTAGCAGTTCTGTTTCTTTTTTTCTTAAAATGTACTGCCACAGCACTGTTATAATATGCATAACATTTTATTATTAGCGGATTAAAGTATACAATTACCTTTTTCTATTTTTTAACCTTGCACCCAGGCAGAAAAGAATGTTTTATACATAAATGTTAATCTTGGAAATTGATAACCAATAATATCTTAAATAAACATTTTTAGTATTAATTGTGACTTTTTAGGATGTTAAACAACAAAATGTATAACGCATTTATTTTTCCTTTATGTTAACAAAAACACAAAAGCTCTATAAGTCCATAATAAAAACCACAATGTCAACATACCGTGGTATTATTGATGGGTTGTAACAAAATTTATTAAAAAATTATAAAAAAAACCCTATATTTATAAAAAGAGCCAACGGTAAGGTAAAAATAGCTCTTTAATAACACGCTGGATATCCCAGAGCGTCCTATTATGAAACGCCTGACATTTGTAAACAGTGCTACCTACACAATTTATTTAGCAAATAAAAAATGGTTGCCCTGGGACATTTTTCACTACTATAAAAATAAAAACACCACAATTCTATCATAAATAATTAATAACTGTTTATTTAATAATTAAAATTTATTTTTGTATTTCGCTTTTATTAAAACGTTATTATTATTTCTATTATCATTAAATACATACTTATTATACCTTATGTTAAACCTTAGGTTTACAGATTTTATTGTCATTAACTAAAATTAAAACATATGACTCCCTTTAGATGTTCAAATTTGAAAGTTTAAAGCTTTAAAATAAATACAATTTATTATACAGTGTGACCGTAAATAGCACCCCCCTTGCTAACTTCTGTACCCTTAATTTTTCTTCATATTTGGGTATGACTAATGGAGGACATCAAATACTTTTTGACGTAAAAATTATAGTTGCAACAATCAAGATGGCGGGTGGGCGCCATTTTAGGCAATAAGATTAACTGGAAAGGGGGTCTTGTGGAACATCGTTCTAAAGCTTCTGGCTAGTAATTAACAACCCTAGAATAAAAAGTTAATAGCTTTACCTACTACAAGATGGCGGTACTTTAAAAATTACCTAAATATCTGATTTAATTGGTCATATATTTCCAAAACTAATAGAGTTAGATGTACTTATTGTGGTATTTTAAAGAGATATTTTTAATGGTGACAGTAATAATATTACACATGGTAAACAAAAAGTGAATACTTTTTTATTATTAACATTAAAACGAACTTTAAAAGATCTTTAAGAAAATACAAAATAAGTACATCGAACTTTATTAGTTTTGAAAATATGTTCATCCAAATTAGGTGTTCAGGTTATTATATGTTTTGTAGTTATTCACTTTATATTCGAGGGTTATAAAGTACTCGGCTGGAGCTTTAAAATAATGTGCCACAAGACCTTCCTTTTCATTTAATATTTTTTCCTAAGATGGCGCCCATCCGCCATTTGATAAAATGTACATTTTAACAAAATTTCTCATTAATTATAATTTGCAGATATTCATTACCTATTTTTATAGTCAGGGCATACCAATTTTTAGGTTCTTCTCGTTGTATCTTGCAAAAGGGTTTTTGCATGTATTACAAAGGATTTTGGTCTTGCTAACCGGTATTCTGGCACAAAAGCTGCATCTTCGATTTGTATAATGTTAAGACTTTCTAGCCGGGGTTTCTGGAATTGTGGCATTGCTGTTAGAAAGAAATTGGTTTATCGCAGTTGTTACAGTTTTGAAACAAATAATTTCTATTGTGTTCCGGTTAGAGAAGGCAAGAGAGGCTTAGCCTCCCCATAAATTTAACCATAAATTCGGCAATAAGCAATCTTGGTTGCATTTATGGAAATATTACGTAGTATGATTTAAATAGGTGAGGTACCTTAAAAAATTACCGGCCATTCCCGTGTTTATATAGTCTTTATGACTTAAGCCTTCCCTGTTCTTCAATGCTCGAGCCGCCACTGCGTTTAACAGTGCAAGTTCTTGTGTCAAAAAATCCTTCGCCTACTTCGGTCATTACTTTTTTAATCGAAACATTTTTTAGTAATTATAATATAGGCATTCAGTATAATATTTACGGCTCGCCATTTTCTCCGAAATACACACATACGTACCGCAAAGCAAAGTATATACCAATAGTAATTGAGAAATACAATATTTTTTACTTATTTGGCTGCCTCACGACAGAACTGTGCGCGTAGGATTTCAATACATTGCAGACCGTGCGGGTTAACTCGGGTAACCCAAGTAATTCAAACTGGAAAAAGTCGTCCATTTTTCTCAAAGAGACCTCTTGTAAAGTAAACAAACTGTTTACCAAGTAATTCATTTTAATTTTTGTAAGAAATTTAAGTTATATCTTATAATTGTCATAAAAAATGGTTTAATTCTACATTTTGAAAATTATCCGAAGGAAGTAAACAAAATAAAAATTTATTAAAAAGTTATAAGAAAAACCGCATCTGGGGTACCTAAATTACCCCGCATGGTCCCAGAAAGGTTAAATAAAATCTGTAAACATGTCCATTTTTATTTTTGGCATAATATATATATATATATATATATATATATATATATATATATATATATATATATATATATATATATATATATATATATATATATATATTTATTTATTTTTAATTAAAAAGCCCTGATAATATAATATGGTTACTGGCATAATTAATAAAAGTTACACTTTTTTTTGTTGAAACATGGTAATTAACTTCTTTACCCAATGCCCATTTTTTGTTTTATAACAGAGAATTAACAAATATGCTGATACTAAATTAGGATTATTATATTTAAAAATTTTGCCCAAAAAGTGCTACTAGTGCTTACCTAGACTTTTATAACAAAAGAAAAAAAATAAGAGTAACAGCAAAATCCAACTCTTAAAGTTTTGACGAAAAAACCACCACAGTAATTAAGTCAATAAAAAAATGTTTGAATTGTTTTGTTCGCAGGGCCTACTGCAAAATTTAGGTTATTAAATACGAAAATTGGGAATTTCGGCGTTGGTAATAAAAATAACCTATCAGCGTTAAATATTTTTAAAAAGCTTGTAATAAGACATGTTAATTTTTTGAAAAATATACCGGGTGCCCACGAGATTACTTTTCGGCTGCCGTTTTTTTATTTCTTTATTGATACTGACAAAATTTGGTAGGGTTGTTAGACTAATGAAAAGTAATTTTTAAATGTACACAATAGGCTTTTACGACTTCCGGTTTCATTGGAAATGACTGGAACTTTTGATTTTTAAATGGGACACCCTGTAAATTTGTTGTTTTTTGGAATCTTTAGATCATTTTTATTAAATTTTTATTTTACATCTAGAGTGCCATAATCATTCTAAAATAACTCCTCATACTTTACTTAATTTCAGAAAAATACGAAATCAATTTTATCTTTTAAACCTTGTTTACTGGAGGGCTCTAAACTTCACTTTTCTACTTTTTTACCCTAGCTCAAAAACCAAAATAGGACCATATCACTTTCATAATATTTCTAAATGCAGTATTTTAAAGAAAATCCAATAATATAAAACATTAAGACACTTTACTTTATTTTCTTTTAAAAACAACATTAGTTATGTAGGTAAATGATCTTTATGATACTAAATTGATACTAAATGGAGTACCTACTTTACAATTTATCGTAGTTGCCATGAAAACAAAAACTAATAAAATTTGTTGTAAAAACAATTGCTTGTATTTCCTAAAACCTTTAAAAATATAAACATAATTTTGTGTTTTTGTATCTCCTGCGATGTTAGTTGTAATAATAATTTTTCATGGTTTCAAATCTAAAATGCATTTATTAAATATTAATTTTTTACAGTGGTATACCAGGTAGGTCAAAAAATATAAATTTTGCTCATATTCTCAAAAATGTTTATAAAGAAAACAGGTTAGAACTAAAAATACCTTTTAAATACAACGCAAATTGGTTTGTGTATTGAAAAAATAAAATTTAAACATTTTATCTGCAAAAACGAACATTTCCGCGACTTCTCGCTGTTTTGACAGTTTTTAAGCTTTCTTTACTTATTACATTTTAATATAAGAATGTACTAATGTACGAACACCGGTAATGCATAAAAAATAAATATAGAAGTGTTTTCTTAAAATAAACAAGTTTAAATATTTTAATGTTATTTTTAAAGTTTTTGATATTACAAACAAAAAAGGTACTTTACTTATACTAAATTTATATATTTTATTAAACCACTTACAGACTTCAGACCATGCAGAACTTTTTATAAAGAATAACTTTTATTGTAAAGTAAATATTAAAAAAGTTTTCCGTATATGCAAACTTAAAAAGACACATTGTATAACATAAACTATAAACGAAATTTGGTGTAAATTGGACCACAATTATTAAAATTTTTAGGGCTCGGGCACGATAACCAGCATCAGCGTCGAACGGCCGATTTAAATGAACAAGTTTCTTTATTCTCGCATAAACATCAAAGACAGTGTTCTCAAATTTTTCGCTCAATGCTGGCCGCTGACGTTTAGTATCTTGGCCGACGACTTAAGCAGTAGTACAGATAAGATCATTTCATTTTTTCGATTTCTTTTTGGCGATAATCATGACAAAGCAGATTTTAGCAAGAAGATGTATTTTTAAGTTTTTTACCTTTAAGAAAAGGGGGATGTCATATATTATAAAGACTATCTAAAAAATGATAACGTCAATATCATTACCATAAATTGCTTTGGCTTAAAGCAAAGAAGATACTAGCTAACGCTTGTTATTTTGTGCTTGAAGTCTCGCTCCATTGCGTAATTTTTAAAGTTTTAAATTTATACAAAGATGATGGAAAATTTTCAAAATATAGCGACGAGGAATAAGTTTTAGGATATTTTTTAGACGTAAGCTTTTATAAGTACTCTAAAAATGAAAAAAACTTAAATTAAATAAGGCTTAGTAAAAATTTACAATTATAAAATTTAATTATATCATATGGACATTAAATAAAATATTTCTTATAAATAACATGCCAGTTTTTGCCAATGCGTAAAAAAGTAAACCATTTACAGTCAGATCGACATGTAATTCTATAGTCAAAGGTATTAACTACCAGGTTTACTTAAAATAAAACGTTTATTCTGGAAAATCGATTGCTCGTAGCGATATTAACTAGGTATATATTTTTTGTTTCCCAAGATTGTAAAATTAAAATTATTCACTGTAGGCATTATATAAGGCACGAAATAGTTACGGCATTTTAAAGACGAGCAAAGTACTGCAAATGGCCCTTTCTATATTTTACAACAAAGAAATGACCAGATTTTCATTTTTCACACTAAAAACCCACCAAAATTATATACAAAATTGTATAAAAAATAAAACCACCAAAGTAAAATGAAATCTTTCTTACAACAACACATTACCTTTTCGACTGGGGTAAATCGGGTTATATTGCTGTATTTTTTTCCAAGGAATGTGTGAAAACATTTTGTACAGACCTTCTAAAAACACCATGTACATTTTTGTATTTTTTAAAGTTTTAATATGCGTTAAATAATATTGTTTAATGGTTGTAACTATTTTTTAAATTTAATTTTTTTGTCATAAACTATAGGTTTTATGAAAAAAAAAACAATTTATATAAAAAATCAGACTTGAATACAAAATTTTAATACCGAGATCTGAAAACAAGGTAATTATTTAAATATTGTTTTTCAAAAATGATAGTTAAAATTTAGAACACTAAATACTGTCTAAAAAGGATTACAATCGAACAGGAGATATCAAACGCACAGCTGTATGTCAAAATTATTTAAATACCAATCAAATATAGACTTCTGTTCAGCTAACAAAAAGCCACGTGGTCATCAATTCTGTCTCACTTTTAAATTATCCCTTTTTTTTGCTCGCGCACTACTTAAACGACGCGATTTGAGAGAAATAGTTGATTTTCGTCTTTATTTGTATGACGCCTCTGGCTTTTTTAAACTGAATTCTACTTTATTTTAAATAGGACTTAAAATATCAAGAATTTAAACACTACCCAAGTCTGCTACCTGTTTTAACCTGTTAAGATGGCAAGACGTGTATAAGCATATCTATTTATTAAGTAATATGTTTTTAAATATATTTTTATTAACCAAAAACTTTCTTTTCCTACATTCTTATTCTTATCACATTGGCGCAGCGTATTTTAATTTAGGCTCGTTCTAAGTAAACCAATCAAACCCTATTCTGTAAATCTATAATTCTATTTACTATAATAATAAAAGCAAGCCATTTGTCACTGTCTAAGAACTGTCGGCTGTATAAATTCTCGCACTTAAATATTTGTTTATTATTATATTTTAATAGGGTAAATAATTATTCCAGTGTTACTTACCTAATTTAAAGAGCAAACATAGCATATTTGTGTACAAAAACAAAATACTTATTTAACTATAGAATTATAAAGTTATATTTTGTAAGCCAACAATAATTTTTTTAATAGAACAAGCCCTGTTAGATTTTAACGGGTTTATAATTATACTTTGTTTACTACAAATTGAGAAAAACACCTAAACAAAAAATGTATTTCATTGGTTTTATAAATTAGTAACCCTAGAAACCATACATACTAAAAAAATCCTTTGCCATTTTGTCAAGAGACACAGAGGATCCATAAAGGAATTTATTTATCCTGGCGGTCCTAATCAGGATAACGGGATACTGTTTTTAAATTATTGCATTGTCATCGGTCCTTGATACGTGTGCAAAGTTTCAAAGAAATTGAATCGCTGGAAGTTGGTAAAAATTAGGCTCAAAGATTCCGTTACATAAATAGATAGATAGATGGATAGATAGATAGTTACAACCCAAGCTAATAAAAGCGTGTTAAAACAAGATCATCGTCACACAGAATTTATCCTTAAAAATCCTTAATACCTTGTATTAACAATACGTAAAATGTATTAAAAATTATTGAAATAAGTTAAAAACATTTTCTTTAAACTGTTTATTTTTTTAATATCAAGTTTTGAATACAGGTGTCTTTGGTAAAATCCCAATAGTTTGGTGTAACAAATCGGTGACTCTTCTGTGTGCCAATAAGTATTATATACACTGCATTTTGGGTTTAAAAAGTATTGTAAATTTAAGAAATGCTTATAGAGTGACCTTTATAAATCTATATACATATTTAAAACGCGAAGCTATTATTTATAGACAGTTAGGGACTGCTACTGCACCGATATTTATGATATATTATTTTTTATAAATTCCTGGTGACTGGGTCGTCGTAACAGTACTCCTTTTATTGTTTTAATTCCATTTTTATAAAAACAAAATATATAATATGCATATTTTCGGCAGTTCGTCAACCAGTGATACATCAAATAAGCAACATGTATTGTAGGTTGCCTACATATCGCTAGATTATAAGCAGATTTGGTTCGGTACGGCACGTTGGTTGGTTAAATACCTCGGATAACCAAAAAGTGATACCCCGTCAACTTTGGCATTCTCTTTGGTTTGCCAAATGTTATAATTATATACCGTGTCTTAGGGGTTGGTTAATGACTTTGGTATGCCCTTATTCTGATTTGCTATATTTAGAACGCAAAGCCACATCTTGCAGTTTATGTCGACTTGACTTTGTAATGATGCTTAGTATTGGCTATACCACGTTATCCTACTAGTTCTCTTTCCGTACGATGGTACAGGAAGTAGCTAATATTTAGGCTTCATGTGGTAAATTTATATGAACGGTATTTTCTTTACTTGGCTTATATGGGGTTTATATAAACATATCTCGTAAACGTTCCTCAATAAATATATATATATATATATATATATATATATATATATATATATATATATATATATATATATATATATATATATATATATATATATATATCTATATATATATATATATATATATATATATATATATATACATATATAAATATATATTTAACTAAGATGACCAGGCCATTAACATTAACATAACCGACAAACTTTAAGTGGTTAAATATATATATATATATATATATATATATATATATATATATATATATATATATATATATATATATATATATATATATTACTTTCTACAAAAACAAAACGTATATTTTGTTAATGATGGCCTAAAAACTAAGTTAACTTAAAAATTAGAAAAATAACACCAAATTTTTTACCCACCCTATATAATAATAACCCCTATTATTTTTAAATACATTTTGAGGCTAGCTATAAAAATATGTGCATATTTAAATAAAACATAATGTAACAAAAAATTGTAATAATAGTTCAAATTTTTAAAAATTGCAGCGTAAATGCTATCTATATTTTAGAGTTAAATGGACGGATGAGAATTTTAAGATGGACACTGGGCACAATCTAAAAAAATGTAATAGAAAGTATTGTGGCACACTATTTTAAAGCTCCTGACAAGTACTTCAGAACCCAGAAATATTTGAAGTCAATCAGTCAATAACCTTGCCTACTTTTAAATGGCGGTACTTTAAAAATGACCAAAAATCCCGATTTGGATAGCCATATTTTTAATACTAATAAAGCTAGTTATACTTAATGTAATAATTATTCAAGACGCTTTAAATATCCTTTAAATGGTTATACTGGTGACAATATACAGAGTATGACAAAAGGAATAGAGGCTGTTAAAAATTCAAGGAACACCATTAGAATCTCGAAAACGGTAATAGATAACCAACCCTGTGGTTATATTAAGGCAAAGTTCCGAATTTTTATGCTTATCAATATTCCGTTTTAAAAGTTTAAAAATTTGCAGCAGGAATTATCCGGCAAAAACAAAAATTTTCCGAAAAAGTTTTTATTTTTTCCTTGGTTTATTTGAAAAGATATTTTAAAACTGAAAAGACATTAACATTGCAACTTTCGTTCTATAAAATAATTTTATTAAAACTAAAGTTCCTCGTTTTGTCCTTGAGCCACCACATTAACTTTGGTTTTTTAAATGGGGGTAATATTTAATTTTGTGGCGAACGTAGTGCAGCGGTAACGTACCAGCTTCTCACCGCAGCGATCCGAGTTCGAATCTCGGAACCGGACATTGGCATTTAATCACTCGTCACCTCACAGATGGCTTGGCAAACCATTGTGTAGTATTCTGCCTACCCCAGGTAGTAGTTATTTACAAAAATAACGTCCGTGGTGGCTCAACCGCGTTGTCTAAAAGTGTTGTGAAATGCAAAAATTGCATGTTTCAGTGCTTGGATAACGTTGACGGAACAGCGTGGAAAAGGGGTTAAACATCTAATAACCCGACACCCACGGTACTCTGGTACTTAGGCATAAAGCCTTTGTGGAGTGTTAAACAGATAAAAAAAGCATACATTTACTTATACATAATAAAATAAAGCATTTAATTTAATTACACGGTTCTATCAACTTTGTCGCAGCCTGTCATAAAAACTGGATGCATACTTAACTGCAAACGGAAATTTTCCCGAACGTTTAGGTAAAAATCGTTATTTGTAATGAAGAAATGGTGAATCATGATGGTTTTTCGCTTCGAAACGTCGCATAAATGTTAAATGTGATATATTTTGTAAAAATAAAAGTATCTTTATGAAACTACATTGCAATCAATAAAAATATTTATACAAACTTTTATTGAATTTTATAATTTGGCATAAACGCCTTATTTACATTCGTTTACAGCTAAAAAATTGTGTTGTGTAGTAATTTGGAAAAAGCAGGTGTTTGAAAAGTAAATAATAAACATTTTTGGGTCGTTTTATTATAAAAATAAAAAAAAATTGTTAACTTCAAAATCAGTTTTCTGAAACTTTTTAATACCCCTGTATTATTATTAAAACCATTAAAAATACAATTTTAAATGCATTTTTTAAATGATATTTTGCCTAAAAATAAAAAATAATAATAGTTTTCTCTGGGAGAAAATTTATGTTTTTAAAGTTTTTGTGAACCCTGTATACAAAATAAACATTTTCCCTCGTAAATTCCATTTTTCTAAAAGCAAAAATGTTTATAAGGAATTAATTTTTTTCAAAACATAAAATTTTTGGTCCATTTGTCCTTTTGTTAGCCCCAATCGTGAATAGTCTGTATATTAATAGTATTATCTAGAGTTAAAAAAAGTTTAAAAAGTTACAAAGTAGAATTTGATTATTCTATATATATATATATATATATATATATATATATAGATATATATATATATATATATATATATATATATATATATATATATATATATATATATATATATATATATATATATATATATATATATATATATATATATATATATATATATATATATATATATATATATATATTTTATAATTTATAATGTAAAGCCGATTACCTCGCTTCATCACTGTTAAGGGTTGGTAGCTTTCTGCATAAGGCTGTTTATTTACAAATCGGGTAATTAGAGTGTGAGTGTGTTAATTGTAGTGGGCGATTACTTTGACTTTGTTATCCAGGATTATAAGAAACATGCCAGGAGCTTTAAAATATTTTACAAAGGGGTCTTGTTTGCATTTATTGCATTATTTTTTTTCAAGATGGTGCCCAGCGGCCTCACTATAATTTTAAACTATCAATTTCACTTTAACTTATACTATTTTTACATTAATTTAACTTTTTAGAGAAAAAATAAATTAAAGGGACATTAAAAAAATGCACTGTATAATATCAAAGAATACCAATCCATGGAACCTCACAAGTGAGATTTTAGCGTACCCTAAAAATTTTAGTACATACCCTGACCCACAGATGGCGAAAGTAGTACGATGTCGCTTTGCTAATACGATTACCATTAGAAATTGATAGCAGTCGCTGACGAGCAGTCGGCCCGATCAGTTAGAGTGAGGGTATACGCAAAATTTAATAAAAATAAAATCCCCGATAAATGGTAGTATCCATAAGATTATTAAATTTATGATTTCAGAATAGAATATATCAATGGGTTTTTGACAAAATATCGTAAGCGACATTCGTCAGTTTTACGGGAAACCTTTTTTTTTTCATTGAGTTATTTTTAAAACAAAGTTGGTAATTTTTTTGTAGGGTACATATATTAGTGCACGGCTTTATTTCAGAGGAAGATATTATGTTCTATATTGGTTCGGCGGTTCATTTAATTAATGGTAGTTATTTGGGTACACGCCAAAAAATAAATTAAAAGTACCAAAAACCAAAAAAAGCAAGTAAATAGAGAACTAAAATCGACGTTTTGCTGGCAAGTCTCCCAAGATAAATTGAGTAAAAATAAAAAAAATTAAAAATTAACTATTATTTAGGTTTAGAATTTTTAGCTTTTTTAGGAGATAATGAAAATGTTGACATTAAATGTCAAATATGTTTGTTTTGTAATTCACATTAAGAAGAAATCTAAAATAAAAACATTTAGATCTCGGTTTTTCTTTAAAAATAACGCGATGGGAAGAAAAAATCGTTTAATTAATTATATTAATAGTATTGGCGAATGTCTCTTACGATGTTTTGTCAAAAACCCATCGATATATCCTATTCTGAAATCATAAATTTAATAACCTGGATACTGGGTCCATTTATCGGGGATTTTATTTTTATTAAATTTTACGTATATACACACTCTAACTGATTGGGCCGACTGCTCGTCAGCGACTTCTATCAATTTCTGATGGTAATCCTATTAGCAAAGAGACATCGTTCTACTTTCGCCATCTGTTGGTCAGGGTAGGTACTAAAATTTTTAGGGTACGCTGACATCACACTTGTGGAGTTCTATGGATTGGTATTCTTTGATAATATGAAAGTTGTGGTATAAGCTAATATGCTAAAAATGAGGGTATTTTGGTTGCACTTTACAACCTTACCGCAAATATCTCGAAAACGATTGAACAGAACAATTTTTAGAAAGTATGCCCTTTTTGTGTAAATAGTAAAGAGAAGATTACAGTTTGAAGTAAATTTAGCCGTGTGTCAAGTTGTAAATATGCACTTATCTCTTTTACTTTTTATGGTATAAAATAGCACAAAAGCATTAGTTTATTTGAATGGGGCTAGATCTGGTTAGATTGTTATTATCTTTAAAGTATACAGGGTACGACAAAAGTCTTTATTATTTTTTAAATGTTTTTAACTACTGTTGGACTCTAAAAAATAAATTATACATAGGGTGTTCCATTAAAAAACTGGAAAGATGATAATAACTTCCGGTATAACGGGAAGTGGTAGAGCTGTATAAACATTTTAGTTATATGTCCCCGGCTTACTTTATAATGTTACCAAATTTTCAATATTTTTCAAAGCGTACTTTTAAGAAATCGATTGCAACAATCTTAATATGGGTATTAAATATAAGGGCTCAATTGGTAGAATAGAGCCGTCTGTTAAAAATTTAAATATAAGATGGCTGCTGTCACAAAATGGCCACTTACATATCCTTTTCACAGCTATTTTAATATGAGTATTAAATAAAACTTGCTTTGTAGAATAGAGCTGACTATACAAAAGAAAAATTTATCCAAGATGGCCATCGACACAAAATGACGTATTACATATTTTCCATAACTACCATAATATAGGTATCTAATAAATGGGCTTGAGTGGTAGAATAGAGCTTACTTAAAATAAATAAACTTTATAGAAAAAGAAATATAGAATAAAATTAAAAACTTAAAAATAAATTGTTTAAAAAATATGTTAAACGGTTTTATTGTACTAAAACTAAAAATAATTCGGTATGTGCTGGCTACCGGATTGCACAGAATTTTCTTATTAATTTGGGGTATTGATTAGACAAAAAATAAAATCGTTGGGCAAGTAAAATGTATATCTATCATAATATTAACTTTGGATACACTACGCTCATTTACGATTTTATTATTTGTCTTATTATTACTCTAGACTGATGAGAAAATTGGTGTGATCTGGTAGTTATGATTTAGCGAATTATGTTTTTGCTTTTGGTACAATAAAACGGTCTAACACATTTTTGTATATATAATTAAAGGTAAAGTTATAAATATAGTTTTACTATCTACTACCAAGAAATATCTCTTCGGCTGGGTGTCGAGCTCGGGCTCTTTGGATTAGAGATCAAAAACTCTGTTTACTAAGCTACCGGGTAGACACTTATTTTACTTACAACAGTACGATATAAAATCCTTAAAAAGAGTGATGTGGTAATAAAAACAGATTGTTTCTTATTTTAAATCAGTCTTCAAGTTTAAAACAAAACAGCACACTTTGTTGCCACCGCATAATCCAGTTTTATTACGTCAAAAGAATTGGTTTGTATAAAACCCTTAACTTTATACCACTTTTCTCTTAACTACTAAAAGTGCAATTTTATAGCTTGGGTGTTGTAAAGAATACGAAGTTGTTTAAATTAAATTTTATTAGATAAAGTTTTATTTGATATTGAGCAATATCTGGTTATATTTTTAACAATAGAGCCCCGAACAAAAGTAAACTTTTGTCACTAGTGCCTAAAGCTTGTTAAAATTTGTTTTATTCTTAAGATTAAAACTAATACTTAAGCTTCAAAGTTTTCAAAGCTTTATTAAAAAGTTTAACGCTAAATAAAAAATATATTAGCAAGAAAAAACCTGTAAAACCGAATAAAGAGCATTAGAGAAATAATTTTTTAATAAGGCAACAGATTTTGCGATAAAATGGATATACAAACACAAAGTTTTTATTCACTAAATGTTTAAGTTAAAGATCAAACCTGTAAATAAATAAGGTGTTTACTACGTCACAAATTTTAACAGGGTTGTTAAAAATTAAGAAGTCGGCTCGAATAATATTAATATTTTTTATCACTTTCGGTTTAACCGGAAACGACTGTACTTTAATTTTTCAAGTTGCACCATCGATAGACGTTGAGTGCCATGATAAGGCTAATTTTAAGTCAAATAGCCATAAAAAATATATTTAATCGTCTTTTGTATTTCACGACTTCTACAGATAGAGTAAAAGTTTAAAAAATCTTATTTATAATCATAACTCGTTTTTTAATGTAACAAAAATGAGTCGTTAGCATATCCTAAAAAATAATTTTATTTTAAACAATTTGGTACTACAAACCTAATATTTTGGTAAAAATATTTTCTCAAAAAATATAATTAAAAAATAATTTTACAGCAAAATGCTATTCGTATGTAGTGTCTTAGATGGTTGGAAAATAAAAAACATGACGGCTAGGAAACACAAATGCAGTTGTTTTTAATATAAATAATAATTAAAACAAAACATTTAAAGATAAGAAATACTGAAATAAAGAAAACTTCGTTACAGTTATCTAAACCAAAGGCGTTTTGCATAAAATCTTTTTTATTATTTGTTTTTTTTTCCAAATATTATTTATGTTGGACCAAATTGTGTAAAACAACATTTTTTTTTATTGATATGCTAACAAGTTATTCTTCTTTCATTAAAAAAAGAGATATGACCATAAAGAAGAAAAGTCCTAAAACACAAAACACGGTAAAATAAATTTTCTTTGGCTAGTTCGCCTAAAATAGTTAAATTAGTCAAATCATGACACTTTAAATTAAAATTTTAAAAGTTTAATTTTTGAGAGCAAAAATATTTAAAAATTACATGTGAGATGTTATTGTATTTAGAATGTTGTATTTTTTTAAATATGATAAAATTTAACGGTGCGGTAGTGCCATTTAAAAATTAAAAGTAGTAGAAATTTCTGGTAAAACCAAAAGCGATAGAAAACAGCTAATTATAATAACCAATGCATAATATTGGAAAATATTAATGAACCAAATTTAATTTTTCTATCTCAAAACATAAAACAGTTATAAGGAGAACCACCTATGAAAAACACTTAGGGGGCGTCCATAAATTACGTGAGGTGTTTTTCAAAATTTTGGACCCCCCTTCCCCTTGGTGAGATTTGGTAAGATTTTCTTCAACCCCTCCTTCCCTATCCAATCTCACGTGAGATTATTGGGAATACAAAAGTCTCAATTTCTCAAACCAAAATTGATTTTGTCATCAAACAATTTTTGAAAAGCAAAAAAAGTCCTCTATGCAAAAAGTAACACTGCATAACATTTTCCTGGCAGGAGTCCTGCACATTTTTTAAATTTTTTCCCTTTGTACACAAAAATTACCTAAGATTCTCAACGACCCCCCTACCCCTATCGTAAGATTTGATAAGATTTTCCTCCACCCCTCCACCCCTAAAATGTCTCACGCAATTTATTGAGGCCTCCTTACTATACTAGTTTGTAACATGACCAATTAATATTGTAAGTACTAGAGTAAAAAATACTTGGGCGTATGTTGCATTTTTTTCCTTATGTTGGTGAAAAATTTCTCGTCTTCGTTGCATTTGTTTGTAGTAAGGCAAAAAATAAACATGTAGCCTTCGCACTGCGAAAATCGCTTTCACGCAATTCACCCGCCTGCCGTACACTAAGGCTACAGCTACTATATCAAGCCACAAGCGTCGAGCTAAGAGCGGAGGGTGTAAAAGAGTTAAAAAAGGTTATACTAACATAAAGATCAAAGTCGGTAAATCTTTATGTTAGCATTTTCCGCTCTTTGCTCGTAGCTTGCTGGGTCTTATCGTAGTCGTGTCGCTTAGACATAAAAATAAATAATAGTTCACCACGATTTTTATTCATAATTCCATAGTTTTTTTACAATATGCAAAAGTTATGGAAAAAGGTTGTAAGTGACAAAGCAGTTACAACATTGTCCGAACCAATGCTAGGCTTCAATTTTTCTATTTTACTTTAAGTTAAATGCGACTTATTTATTCTCTTCATTTACCTTTGCCAAAGAGATGATGGTTTACTTAATAATTAGTAAGTACCAAATTTAATAATTTTTCAGTTCATCATTCAGTCAAGTCCAAAAAAACAAAATGTCTAAAATATTCTAAAATATGCTGGTCAAGCCACTATTTGGCACTTTATCCTTCAATTCTCTTCTGGTTTGTACTATACAGGGTGTTCCGAACTTCATGCAATAAATTTTAATTGCATATTGTACGTTAAAAATAAGCCATAGTTTCCTATATAAACATATGTCCGGAAAAGCTTTCTTTTGGAGGTACAAGGTGTTAAAATTCTAATAATTTTTTTTATTATAATTTTAAACCGCTCTAGATATTTAATTAGTACATGCTTAAGAGCAGCAAAGTACATACCTTTTTATATAAAATATTAATACAAAAATTACCAGTTGCGTTTGTACCGTATTTGTCTGGACTATTTTTCAAGAAAAAATAGTGCGCCACTGCTTTTTCCTAAAATAAAAATTATCTTTAAAATTCCCAATAAATTTGGACCAATTTTGATCTCTGGACTTAAAAGTCATTTTGTCATTATTTTCGCAAATTAATCATGCATCAAAGTGGTTCTTATTTTTCTTGTTTGAAAACTACAAATCGTTTGGAAAAAATCAAATTTGTTCCAAATTCAATGAGGATTTTAATATTAATTTTTATTTTCGGTAAAAGCAGTGGCGTACCATTTTTTCCTTAAAAAAATAGTTTATGCAAAAATGGTTCGGACCTCATTGGTAATTTTTTTTATATTTTACATAGAAATAAATATATTTTGCTGCTGTTAACCAATGTACCAAATAGCAATTAAATATCTACAGCTGTTTAATAATTTCATTATAATTAAAACATGTGTTTTTTTTTTAATTTTAACACTACATATCTCTAAAATAAACCTTCACTTGTTTTTTTTTAATTTAAAAATTTATAAATATGTATGTGGATATGGCGGGTACTACCAATAATTATTCCCCATTTAACATGGCAGCCGGAGTAAGGGGAATAGGTTTTTTTCTTATTAAAAATAATCTAACTGTGTTATACATGCTTTAGTAGATTTTTAAGATTGCTAAATAAAATTCCAAAAATAAAATTTACTGCCTTTTCCAAATTTAAATTTTTATTGGAGTGGAATGGTTTTTAGGAGTTTAAGGTTTTTAATAAATATTTTTAAACTTTTCTAGGAGTTACTGTCTAAGGTAACCAATTAATAATATAAGATTTAACTCTTTAGTGGTCAAAAATCTTTTAAGAGTAGCGGTAAATAGTGTAAACTTAAATCTGTCTTAAGTAATATCATGTTGTAATAGGCCTAATAATATTATAAACTGGATCTGTAATAAATATTATATACTTCAAATCATGTTTGAAAGCGACCCTATTTGGGGGTTGTAAAATTAGTTTTACAAAAATGCGCCACTAGGTATGGGTATAAAATTATACACATCTTATTTAAATCTGTATTTTATTGATACAGGGTTAGTAAAAAGTACCGCAACTTTTAAATAACTTTAAAATTGCTAAAGCTACATTTACCAAATTTGGTATTTAAGATGTGACATGTGAAATTAAATAGTGATATCGGCACTGTTGTCAGATTTTCCAGTTTTGTGCTACACGTATTTATTTCAGTTTTTTTTAAACAAAATGTCACATTTATTTTTATGGCTTTAAAGTGGACAGATTAAATTTAAAAAGTTTCCAAATTTTCAAAATTCTGTCCCTATTAGTTGTTGAGATATGATACACTACAGTATCCGCAAAAAGTAATTTAGGGCCTAAATATTTTTAAAACCCCTTAAGTTATGTTTACAAAATTTGGTAATTCGGGGTTTTCTGGCATGCCTAATTGATCAATGATATCAGCACTGTTTTAAAATTTTAATCGAATTGAGGTGTTGTCATATCTCCGAGTTGGCATTAAATTTTAAAAATTTGAAATCTTTCTAAAGTTGGCACGCTTCTTTTATTGTAATTAAAATAAATTGGACATTTTATTTAAAATACCAAAAATATTACATGTAGCGCAGAACTGGAAATTCTGGCAACAATGACAGTATCACTGTTCAATTCTACTTATCCAGAAATCCTTAAATGCCAAAATTTGTAAACGCAGATTAAGTGGTTTGCAAGGTATTTAAGCGTAGACCTATTAAGTTTAGCCTGCCTATTTTTCTGCAATGAAAATAAATGGGAAATTTCATTTAAAAAACCAAAAGATACGTGTAGCACAAAACAGGAAAATCTGACAACGGTGCCGATATTACTATTTAGTTCTTCATGCCCAATACCTTTCACATACCAAATTTGGTAAATGTAGCATAGGCGGTTTTAAAGATATTTAAGAGTTGCAGTACTTTTTACCAACCCAGTATATTATAGAAGTACAAAAATTGATGTAAGCTAAAAACCTGAAACTTGCTTACCACATTATCAGCGATTCATTATGTAAATTACAAAAACGAAATTGTCAAATCTGGTCATAGCTACTAAAAAATATGAATACCGCCATCATTCTTGTCGTTATCATATTCCACAGATGCACCAAATTTAGTTTGCGATTTTGACAAGAATGGTCTATATTCTAATTTCATGGAAAACAGTGTCATATTTTATTACAAGATAAACCATTATTTACGATGCATTTCGTTGCATTGCAGGGATATTGGACTTTTACGAACATTTTACCATCTTTATAAAAATACTGGTTGCAATATGAATAGTTTTGGGCAATGCAACTGAATGAAACAGATATTTTAATTTTTTTGTAGGCTTCTAATATTTCTAATAAGCATTCTGTTGTTGTAAATAAAAAATCAAAATTAGAAAGTTAGCCAAACTCAGTTATGATCCTGCCCGTTTTTTTACCCATTCGGCGATATTCTCGTAACTTATATGATAATTAGGTAATGGTCCAAAGCATCGCACAACCATTAATTGTATTAGATTGTATGGGACAAACCAGTGTTGGATCTTGCAGATTAAAAAATTGCCTAATTATTTATTGGTCCAGCCGTTAAACATTGTTAGTGGTACCGAGAATAATTCATATTCTCTTTTCATGAACTTTTAGAATGTCCTTACTTTTGAGAAGAAAATGAGGCGTTCAGAGCCAGAGCGGACTATCTCACAATTTAAAAATGTACTTACACGCGTATTTTTAATAGTTTAAAACCTATTCATCAGAACTAAAGTGGACTTAATGAGCTACAACTATCCTATATTCTTTCTTAGCCTACTTTGGCTCTTATAAATACGTTTTGATACCATTGAAAATACTCGTTAAATTACATTTTTTAAATTATTTGATGGTCCGCTCTGGCTCTCAAGGCCTCAAATGTTTTCGAATAAAATATGGATAAGTCATTACTTACCCAAAACGGTTTCACGTGTGTCTTTCAAATATTATTTTTAGCAAAATTATAAAACATATACCTAAAAACTTATTGCTGGTAATTTTGTGATCTAAAAATAGGGCGTGTTTTATCATTAAGGCGTGTCAAGGGGCTGCTAAGTAAATTTTAACATTATACTCATATTTAGCAATGTTAAAAACCTACAAAACTATACCTTACTTACCGCTTATAACTACCAATAATAATAAAAAGGTGGTTTTTACGCCTAAGGGTTAAAAAGCTTATAGGTTTCAACTCCAAGATAAATTTTGTCTTTTAAAACGTATTTCGCGCCCTTAAGAACATGGAAAATCATGTCAGACGCATTAGTTTTACATTTAGTATACAAAATATAGATTTTACTTCTTTCTCCGGCCGCCATTCTAAATATTTTAGATTGCCTAAAGATGCCAGAGTGGCATAAATCGGATTCCTAAAACAGACCAAACCTAGAAAATATAAATTAGAAAAAAAACCTTTCCTCTTAGTCTGGGGCCGACACAAAAGTAAATTTAAAATTCGAATTCACCATACCAAAATCCATAGAAATACATTCTGAAACTCCGTGGACACTGATCGGCCACGAAACAGCCCTGGCGCTTAGACTATCTACCCCCAATTTAACTTTTTCTGCTGTCCATCGGACAATTTAAATAATATTAAATAGAATTATCACAAATTTGTGGCCTTAATTTTTGTTGTCATTAGATCGCCAATAGTTTTTGAATTGTTCGCATCGACGTTGCCACATAAAAATTCAAGAGGTTTAATTGATATTAAGCGGTCTTGTCACCGGGATCCCCATTCTCAAGTCATAAGATTGATCACATCAAGGGAACTTTGGGTGCGGTTCTCTTAACAGTCAATTCGATTGTATTCTTAAAAGACGCGGAAATAATCACATCGTTCAAAAAGTAAGAGAAATTGCTTCTTTTGGTTTCAAGCAGTAGAAGCACATTGATATTGGGTGAAGCCTGCGCATTGGAAGGATTTTGGTGGTGGTGTGGCTTTTGTTAAAATAAAAAAATAATTTTAATTTTTTTATCAATTAACAAAATGATTAAGATCTAATGCATTGTTGCGCTGTATTTAAGAATTCGGAATTAAAATACTGAAAGAAACAATCAATGATGTGAACGTTTCCATCGGGAAGAGAAAGGTTCACTTCTCTTAAAATAGAGAATAGGGGTCCTGCTGTTATAGCTATGTCGAGAAATAACACGGCAAGAAAAACTTATTAATTACTGTGTTTTTCTTGCTGTGTGGCACGTAGCTTGCGCTAAAATAATAGCATCAAAAAGAACCATAAAAATGTTTTAGCATGCTGCAATAACGTTTACCCTTAATGTTCTATAATACCATTTAAAATGCAAGATTTTAAATGGTATTATAGAACATTAAGGGTAAACGTTATTGCAGCATGCTAAAACATTTTTATGGTTCTTTTTGATGCTATTATTTTAGCGCAAGCTACGTGCCACACAGCAAGAAAAACACAGTAATTAATAAGTTTTTCTTGCCGTGTTATTTCTCGACATAGCTATAACAGCAGGACCCCTATTCTCTATTTTAAGAGAAGTGAACCTTTCTCTTCCCGATGGAAACGTTCACATCATTGATTGTTTCTTTCAGTATTTTAATTCCGAATTCTTAAATACAGCGCAACAATGCATTAGATCTTAATCATTTTGTTAATTGATAAAAAAATTAAAATTATTTTTTTATTTTAACAAAAGCCACACCACCACCAAAATCCTTCCAATGCGCAGGCTTCACCCAATATCAATGTGCTTCTACTGCTTGAAACCAAAAGAAGCAATTTCTCTTACTTTTTGAACGATGTGATTATTTCCGCGTCTTTTAAGAATACAATCGAATTGACTGTTAAGAGAACCGCACCCAAAGTTCCCTTGATGTGATCAATCTTATGACTTGAGAATGGGGATCCCGGTGACAAGACCGCTTAATATCAATTAAACCTCTTGAATTTTTATGTGGCAACGTCGATGCGAACAATTCAAAAACTATTGGCGATCTAATGACAACAAAAATTAAGGCCACAAATTTGTGATAATTCTATTTAATATTATTTAAATTGTCCGATGGACAGCAGAAAAAGTTAAATTGGGGGTAGATAGTCTAAGCGCCAGGGCTGTTTCGTGGCCGATCAGTGTCCACGGAGTTTCAGAATGTATTTCTATGGATTTTGGTATGGTGAATTCGAATTTTAAATTTACTTTTGTGTCGGCCCCAGACTAAGAGGAAAGGTTTTTTTTCTAATTTATATTTTCTAGGTTTGGTCTGTTTTAGGAATCCGATTTATGCCACTCTGGCATCTTTAGGCAATCTAAAATATTTAGAATGGCGGCCGGAGAAAGAAGTAAAATCTATATTTTGTATACTAAATGTAAAACTAATGCGTCTGACATGATTTTCCATGTTCTTAAGGGCGCGAAATACGTTTTAAAAGACAAAATTTATCTTGGAGTTGAAACCTATAAGCTTTTTAACCCTTAGGCGTAAAAACCACCTTTTTATTATTATTGGTAGTTATAAGCGGTAAGTAAGGTATAGTTTTGTAGGTTTTTAACATTGCTAAATATGAGTATAATGTTAAAATTTACTTAGCAGCCCCTTGACACGCCTTAATGATAAAACACGCCCTATTTTTAGATCACAAAATTACCAGCAATAAGTTTTTAGGTATATGTTTTATAATTTTGCTAAAAATAATATTTGAAAGACACACGTGAAACCGTTTTGGGTAAGTAATGACTTATCCATATTTTATTCGAAAACATTTGAGGCCTTGAGAGCCAGAGCGGACCATCAAATAATTTAAAAAATGTAATTTAACGAGTATTTTCAATGGTATCAAAACGTATTTATAAGAGCCAAAGTAGGCTAAGAAAGAATATAGGATAGTTGTAGCTCATTAAGTCCACTTTAGTTCTGATGAATAGGTTTTAAACTATTAAAAATACGCGTGTAAGTACATTTTTAAATTGTGAGATAGTCCGCTCTGGCTCTGAACGCCTCATTTTCTTCTCAAAAAGTAAGGACATTCTAAAAGTTCATGAAAAGAGAATATGAATTATTCTCGGTACCACTAACAATGTTTAACGGCTGGACCAATAAATAATTAGGCAATTTTTTAATCTGCAAGATCCAACACTGGTTTGTCCCATACAATCTAATACAATTAATGGTTGTGCGATGCTTTGGACCATTACCTAATTATCATATAAGTTACGAGAATATCGCCGAATGGGTAAAAAAACGGGCAGGATCATAACTGAGTTTGGCTAACTTTCTAATTTTGATTTTTTATTTACAACAACAGAATGCTTATTAGAAATATTAGAAGCCTACAAAAAAATTAAAATATCTGTTTCATTCAGTTGCATTGCCCAAAACTATTCATATTGCAACCAGTATTTTTATAAAGATGGTAAAATGTTCGTAAAAGTCCAATATCCCTGCAATGCAACGAAATGCATCGTAAATAATGGTTTATCTTGTAATAAAATATGACACTGTTTTCCATGAAATTAGAATATAGACCATTCTTGTCAAAATCGCAAACTAAATTTGGTGCATCTGTGGAATATGATAACGACAAGAATGATGGCGGTATTCATATTTTTTAGTAGCTATGACCAGATTTGACAATTTCGTTTTTGTAATTTACATAATGAATCGCTGATAATGTGGTAAGCAAGTTTCAGGTTTTTAGCTTACATCAATTTTTGTACTTCTATAATATACTGGGTTGGTAAAAAGTACTGCAACTCTTAAATATCTTTAAAACCGCCTATGCTACATTTACCAAATTTGGTATGTGAAAGGTATTGGGCATGAAGAACTAAATAGTAATATCGGCACCGTTGTCAGATTTTCCTGTTTTGTGCTACACGTATCTTTTGGTTTTTTAAATGAAATTTCCCATTTATTTTCATTGCAGAAAAATAGGCAGGCTAAACTTAATAGGTCTACGCTTAAATACCTTGCAAACCACTTAATCTGCGTTTACAAATTTTGGCATTTAAGGATTTCTGGATAAGTAGAATTGAACAGTGATACTGTCATTGTTGCCAGAATTTCCAGTTCTGCGCTACATGTAATATTTTTGGTATTTTAAATAAAATGTCCAATTTATTTTAATTACAATAAAAGAAGCGTGCCAACTTTAGAAAGATTTCAAATTTTTAAAATTTAATGCCAACTCGGAGATATGACAACACCTCAATTCGATTAAAATTTTAAAACAGTGCTGATATCATTGATCAATTAGGCATGCCAGAAAACCCCGAATTACCAAATTTTGTAAACATAACTTAAGGGGTTTTAAAAATATTTAGGCCCTAAATTACTTTTTGCGGATACTGTAGTGTATCATATCTCAACAACTAATAGGGACAGAATTTTGAAAATTTGGAAACTTTTTAAATTTAATCTGTCCACTTTAAAGCCATAAAAATAAATGTGACATTTTGTTTAAAAAAACTGAAATAAATACGTGTAGCACAAAACTGGAAAATCTGACAACAGTGCCGATATCACTATTTAATTTCACATGTCACATCTTAAATACCAAATTTGGTAAATGTAGCTTTAGCAATTTTAAAGTTATTTAAAAGTTGCGGTACTTTTTACTAACCCTGTATCAATAAAATACAGATTTAAATAAGATGTGTATAATTTTATACCCATACCTAGTGGCGCATTTTTGTAAAACTAATTTTACAACCCCCAAATAGGGTCGCTTTCAAACATGATTTGAAGTATATAATATTTATTACAGATCCAGTTTATAATATTATTAGGCCTATTACAACATGATATTACTTAAGACAGATTTAAGTTTACACTATTTACCGCTACTCTTAAAAGATTTTTGACCACTAAAGAGTTAAATCTTATATTATTAATTGGTTACCTTAGACAGTAACTCCTAGAAAAGTTTAAAAATATTTATTAAAAACCTTAAACTCCTAAAAACCATTCCACTCCAATAAAAATTTAAATTTGGAAAAGGCAGTAAATTTTATTTTTGGAATTTTATTTAGCAATCTTAAAAATCTACTAAAGCATGTATAACACAGTTAGATTATTTTTAATAAGAAAAAAAACCTATTCCCCTTACTCCGGCTGCCATGTTAAATGGGGAATAATTATTGGTAGTACCCGCCATATCCACATACATATTTATAAATTTTTAAATTAAAAAAAAACAAGTGAAGGTTTATTTTAGAGATATGTAGTGTTAAAATTAAAAAAAAACACATGTTTTAATTATAATGAAATTATTAAACAGCTGTAGATATTTAATTGCTATTTGGTACATTGGTTAACAGCAGCAAAATATATTTATTTCTATGTAAAATATAAAAAAAATTACCAATGAGGTCCGAACCATTTTTGCATAAACTATTTTTTTAAGGAAAAAATGGTACGCCACTGCTTTTACCGAAAATAAAAATTAATATTAAAATCCTCATTGAATTTGGAACAAATTTGATTTTTTCCAAACGATTTGTAGTTTTCAAACAAGAAAAATAAGAACCACTTTGATGCATGATTAATTTGCGAAAATAATGACAAAATGACTTTTAAGTCCAGAGATCAAAATTGGTCCAAATTTATTGGGAATTTTAAAGATAATTTTTATTTTAGGAAAAAGCAGTGGCGCACTATTTTTTCTTGAAAAATAGTCCAGACAAATACGGTACAAACGCAACTGGTAATTTTTGTATTAATATTTTATATAAAAAGGTATGTACTTTGCTGCTCTTAAGCATGTACTAATTAAATATCTAGAGCGGTTTAAAATTATAATAAAAAAAATTATTAGAATTTTAACACCTTGTACCTCCAAAAGAAAGCTTTTCCGGACATATGTTTATATAGGAAACTATGGCTTATTTTTAACGTACAATATGCAATTAAAATTTATTGCATGAAGTTCGGAACACCCTGTATAGTACAAACCAGAAGAGAATTGAAGGATAAAGTGCCAAATAGTGGCTTGACCAGCATATTTTAGAATATTTTAGACATTTTGTTTTTTTGGACTTGACTGAATGATGAACTGAAAAATTATTAAATTTGGTACTTACTAATTATTAAGTAAACCATCATCTCTTTGGCAAAGGTAAATGAAGAGAATAAATAAGTCGCATTTAACTTAAAGTAAAATAGAAAAATTGAAGCCTAGCATTGGTTCGGACAATGTTGTAACTGCTTTGTCACTTACAACCTTTTTCCATAACTTTTGCATATTGTAAAAAAACTATGGAATTATGAATAAAAATCGTGGTGAACTATTATTTATTTTTATGTCTAAGCGACACGACTACGATAAGACCCAGCAAGCTACGAGCAAAGAGCGGAAAATGCTAACATAAAGATTTACCGACTTTGATCTTTATGTTAGTATAACCTTTTTAACTCTTTTACACCCTCCGCTCTTAGCTCGACGCTTGTGGCTTGATATAGTAGCTGTAGCCTTAGTGTACGGCAGGCGGGTGAATTGCGTGAAAGCGATTTTCGCAGTGCGAAGGCTACATGTTTATTTTTTGCCTTACTACAAACAAATGCAACGAAGACGAGAAATTTTTCACCAACATAAGGAAAAAAATGCAACATACGCCCAAGTATTTTTTACTCTAGTACTTACAATATTAATTGGTCATGTTACAAACTAGTATAGTAAGGAGGCCTCAATAAATTGCGTGAGACATTTTAGGGGTGGAGGGGTGGAGGAAAATCTTATCAAATCTTACGATAGGGGTAGGGGGGTCGTTGAGAATCTTAGGTAATTTTTGTGTACAAAGGGAAAAAATTTAAAAAATGTGCAGGACTCCTGCCAGGAAAATGTTATGCAGTGTTACTTTTTGCATAGAGGACTTTTTTTGCTTTTCAAAAAATTGTTTGATGACAAAATCAATTTTGGTTTGAGAAATTGAGACTTTTGTATTCCCAATAATCTCACGTGAGATTGGATAGGGAAGGAGGGGTTGAAGAAAATCTTACCAAATCTCACCAAGGGGGAAGGGGGGTCCAAAATTTTGAAAAACACCTCACGTAATTTATGGACGCCCCCTAAGTGTTTTTCATAGGTGGTTCTCCTTATAACTGTTTTATGTTTTGAGATAGAAAAATTAAATTTGGTTCATTAATATTTTCCAATATTATGCATTGGTTATTATAATTAGCTGTTTTCTATCGCTTTTGGTTTTACCAGAAATTTCTACTACTTTTAATTTTTAAATGGCACTACCGCACCGTTAAATTTTATCATATTTAAAAAAATACAACATTCTAAATACAATAACATCTCACATGTAATTTTTAAATATTTTTGCTCTCAAAAATTAAACTTTTAAAATTTTAATTTAAAGTGTCATGATTTGACTAATTTAACTATTTTAGGCGAACTAGCCAAAGAAAATTTATTTTACCGTGTTTTGTGTTTTAGGACTTTTCTTCTTTATGGTCATATCTCTTTTTTAATGAAAGAAGAATAACTTGTTAGCATATCAATAAAAAAAAATGTTGTTTTACACAATTTGGTCCAACATAAATAATATTTGGAAAAAAAAACAAATAATAAAAAAGATTTTATGCAAAACGCCTTTGGTTTAGATAACTGTAACGAAGTTTTCTTTATTTCAGTATTTCTTATCTTTAAATG
This sequence comes from Listronotus bonariensis, assembly GCA_014170235.1. Taxonomy (NCBI): domain Eukaryota; kingdom Metazoa; phylum Arthropoda; class Insecta; order Coleoptera; family Curculionidae; genus Listronotus; species Listronotus bonariensis. Next base: position 191,760 of record JACEGR010001072.1, read on the forward strand.
TTTTGTTTTAATTATTATTTATATTAAAAACAACTGCATTTGTGTTTCCTAGCCGTCATGTTTTTTATTTTCCAACCATCTAAGACACTACATACGAATAGCATTTTGCTGTAAAATTATTTTTTAATTATATTTTTTGAGAAAATATTTTTACCAAAATATTAGGTTTGTAGTACCAAATTGTTTAAAATAAAATTATTTTTAGGATATGCTAACGACTCATTTTTGTTACATTAAAAAACGAGTTATGATTATAAATAAGATTTTTTAAACTTTTACTCTATCTGTAGAAGTCGTGAAATACAAAAGACGATTAAATATATTTTTTATGGCTATTTGACTTAA